>CAUYRT010057667.1:0-76234 GCA_963574885.1 Lepilemur ruficaudatus
ATAAATAACTAAATAACAAATAAGTTAATAACTTTTGAGAGTCAAGAAATTTTTAGATATAGAGCAAAAATAACTAGATATGGCTTACAAATATAACACTAAATGTAACTTAAATCAATACTGACAAATTATAATCGTAGACTTCATATAAAGACCTTAAAAGTTTAGCTAGGTCATTGCTTTGGAATTTATGCATTTTTTCTTGATTATTAACAGCACAGAAGTCATCTTAGCTTCTTTCCTAATAGAGTAGGAAATTGGAGACAGTGCAGAAGTCTCTTTTTCTAGGTGTGCTTCATCTGGATTTCCCCTCCCAAATCTAAATGTCTGCCTTAAAGAGTAGTCTAGCAAGAAGATATAGATTAATTTTCTAAACAGACCACAATTCCCCAGCCTCTTCCAAAATTGGTACTACAGTGTGCCGTGATTTTCATATGATGTCATTAACTTCTCTTATCCAAGAAAGCAGACAGGACACAATAGAGAGGCTTGTAAAGTAATATCCTGGAAAAATACTTCATAATTTACAGATAGTATCCCAGATACAAAAACTGAGAAAAATTAGTTGGAAATGTTTCTATTAATAATTTTAGGTAAGCCCTAAACAAGTCTTTAATTTCTAAGTCCTACCATTTAAAATATTTGTCTGTACACATGCAGCATGTATATACCCCCCCACACACCAAAAAAAGCCACTGGTACAAAAGAACCAATATTAAATTAATGACTAGTTACCTGCCGAACAAAAATGAAAACATTTTGATTTAAATTATAAGGTTGTTTATATTTTACATCTCCAATCATTTCAAAGTATTACAAATTGTTCTTGTACTTTGAATTCATCTGTTCTTTTCTAAACAGAAAAACATTCACTAAGACAGACTATATGCTCTCCGGTGGAATTTGTTTTATTATGAAGGGATTTAAGGTTGAGCCATTCTCTAAAGTCCTGTGTGCTAAGTGCCAATCTTTATTTTAGAAAGCAATGCTACAAGAATAGTTGCATGATGAATTCTGTTTAGCAGAGCAAGCAAGGGCTCTTTGGGCATAGGCCTGAAACTCTGTCTCTGAAAAGGGAACTCTGTCTTTGGGGGAAAATACGATGTCCAACCACTCTCTACCTGGCTGGTCTCCAAGTGCATGACAAATTGCAAAACTACAATATACAAAAGGAATATTTATGTGTCTTCCTCCTTCATCAGATACACAGTATTTTTTCTCCCATGTCACAAAAATTGTAACCACAATTTACAAGTATATGCACAATCAAACTGCTATTGATTTAGCGATGCATTTCTTTGATGTCCCTTGCCTTAACCTCATTTATAAAGCTGTTTTGCATTATTTCAAACTGTCAATGATTTGTGACTCATGAATATTCAAATCCAATTTGCACTTACCTTTTTGGTATGCATGCTTACTTGCAATATGTCTCTACATTTGCCCTTTTGTTTTGTATTTATTTGTGGATTGTTTTATTGAAATAATACTCTTTTAAAAGCCTAGTAAGTCTATTTAGAAACAACTGGAGTGGTTGATGATTGACTCTTCTTGATGTCAGTGCACTGTCTCTATATATTGCTGCTTAGCAAGTTTAGTCATTCTGCAAAGGTGTCTCTAGTATTAAAAATAGCCATGCTTTTGCTAGTTGATGTCAATTTCATTGGAATGAGTTTAGTTCTGCTGAGCTATATATCTCTAGGAAAGAGTCAACAACTTTTAAATGAACTTGAGCCTTACACAAAAAAGAAAAAGAAGGATTACTTCTGGTGGAAAAACAAAAAGTTCATGCAGCATTGAGCCCTTCATGTCAGTGTGGATCAACTTTTCCACTTACATTGTGGAATGCAAGAAATGAAACCTAATGCTCTCAAGCACTAAGACACCCTTTTAGATGTCTTTCAGATGATGATAGCTAAAGGAGACACCCAGGACTTTGTGGATTGCAGGCATGTCACTAGTGATTGAAGCTCCGAAACAGCAGATCAGGGAGCCACCTGCCTACAGAATGGGCAGAGTTTCTTCTTGCAAAACCTGTTCAGGGATAAATGGAAAGTGTTGTTACAGAAAAAAAAAAAAATAGGGTAAAGAAGATCTCTTTTGTAATTGATTTCTGGATTCAACTGTGACTTCTAAGAAAGCCTGAACAATTAAATACCCTACCTTGCCAAAAAAATTTTTTTCAAATATTTATGTTTTCATGCCAGTAGCAAAAATAGAAAATAGTTAATGGCATTTGCAATGCAATAGCTATGTATTTCTTTAATTTGCATCATGCTCAGTTTCTAAACTACCTTTAAACTATAAAGAAATCATTGCCTATTGCCCTCCATTGCAAGATAAATTTGTCCCCAAATTTACTAAGTGATTCTGCAAAAAGAATAAATACAGGTCTCAATTCATTCCATTTAGCCAACAACACATTTATCTTTTTACAAACTTCTCGTAGTCCCTCAATTGTACATATTCCCTTAGTTGATATGATCTCCTTTCAGAAGCTACTAAATTGCTAACTTTTCTGTAGTCCTTTTTTTTAAGAAAGCAAATACTTTTTATTTTAAACAAAAATGTTTTGCTGTCATATTTTATTGTTTATGTGTGTTTAAAGAAATGTCCTTTGTCTAAAGGAGTCCATAATATTTTCCCAACTTTATTGTTTCCTTTATGATAGTTGATATCATTATTATTCCCTCTATTTTGAAAACCAAACATCACAGATTTACTAGGCTCTATAATATGCTACCCAAAGGCATCTATGAAAGAAATCCCTCCACAGGATGCTACTGTTGTGCATATAATGAAATGGTTTATAACATCCTGATCTCTAACCCGTGAATCTGAGAACTCCTCCGTGGGAGATAGAATACTCTTAGGAATAAAGATTCTAGCGTGATGTTCCTTGATTCTATTAGCTTGCTTTGTAAATTAGAGCAAGATGCCTAATTGCTAGAAGCTTCAATATCCTTATCTTGGAAACAGGTATGTCCCAATAATAATAATAATAATAATAGTGCCTACCTTAGGTTGTTATGAGAATTAAATGAGATTATTCAAATGCAATGCTTAGCATACTCGCTGGAAGTTAGACAATGCTCGATATGGAGTAGCTATTCCAATAGCCCAATTTTTGCCAAACATTGTATCAAGCCAAGTTGTATCAAGGTCAATTATATTTTGAAGTTAGCAACGTTTCTCTTCTCAAAATCTATTCCTCTACTTTGTATCAGTAATACAGTTAAAGCATTTCCTCCCAGCTCCAGGGTTGGGTCCTTTCCCTAATCAGTGCTTGGTTCAGGACCCCTGGTTAAGAAGCCTTCCACAAGTTCCTACAAATGAGATATGAAGAAAAGTTTGCTGGGGGCCTTTGCAATTTTTTTGCACACATCTTCCTACAATCATATCCAGAGAAAAAGAAACAGGCGCTCTTTCTCTCACTGCGGTTGTGGGAAGATAAGAGGCTCAGATCTACTGCAGCCATCTGGCTACCAGCCTGAAGATAAAGCTGATACACACAAGAGGACAGGGCCAAGAAAATTGAAGGGAAAGAGAAAATGGAACCTGCTGCACCTCTTTCCAATGGCATAACTTTATTTTATCATTGCTCAAGCCACTAAGAATTGGGTTTTCTGTTACTTGCAGCCAAAAGCATTCTAACTGATTCCGGGAGGCAGCCTAAAGAACAGTCCAGCACTGGAGTTTACATGAGCATAGAAACATGTAACCCCTCCTGCCTTTTCTAAGATAGTGGCCCAGCACAACTCCACAAAGTGTCTGTCTTTCTGAAAATAGAGAAAAGATTCAGAGCAAATCCTCCAAGATTTCTCTAGTCTCCTAAATAACCAGCAGAACCCGCAAAGTGCTCTTTTTACTGTTGTAGAAATAGAATTCAGAGCAAGGGTGCCACCTCTGTCTTGCTTCTGTAACCTCATTTCAGATCCATCGGTTGCAGAATTTTAGTGCTCAACATGTATTCTGAATTTTACATTCTTTGCCTTCTGCAAAAATCACATTCTAAAGTAGAATGGCACCACAAACATCTAATCCAATGGCATGAAATCTAAGTTAAAATTTTATTTCATGATTTTATATTCTTATTTCTAGCTAACCAATTTAATCTGATATATGTAACCTAAAAAACAAGTTGTCCTTCTGCTTCAGTTTTCATCTATATAGGAAGTATAAATCCAGTTTGCTTTATCTCTTAGGAACCTGGATAATGGGTTGTATGATCAAAATAAGTAATTCCAAATGAACAATCTAACAATGCACATTTCATGGTCCCAAATCTATTTAGTCTCTCTCTATCCCCCTTCCCACCCCATCTGCCCCAAGCTATCCATAATTAAATCTTATCAGGAGCTCTCAGGATTGTAGTTCCAGTACTCCTTTGAATAGGCAGGTAATTCTCTATTGCCCTAAAATATATAGACCCATAGATCTGGAGACATCTTTAGATATTATCTAAAGAACCAGCCACAGATAATGTCGGAGACCTGCCTAGGTTCACACTGCTGGAAGCAAGTTATCTGACTCCCTGGCCATCATCACTGCCTCTACACACCCTTCTGCCTCTTAAGGAAAGTGGATCTCAAAAGATGTATGGGTGAATTACACTACAAAATTTAATCTTTAAGGTGGCTTTTTGTTGCTTAATTTATTTCTATGAGAATCTAACTATATCATATTTCAGCTTTATGATTACTTTTAAAAACTACTTTATGCATTTTAAGGTATAGAAAGTCAAGTTACTGCCTGTCTTGTTGTAGATTTCTTTACAGCATGTAAGATTACGTCCTTCCTGGTGTTTCTGAAAACTGGAATAGAGGTAGTAAAGATATGTGCTTTTACATGTAGTTTTCTTATTGGTCCTCCTATGCTAGGACTTGACCAACTGGCCTTGGTAGCCATTGTGAGTAGTATTCTGCTTATCACATGGAGTGTGTTTACAGCCCACTGAAGGAGAAGCTCCTCCGTCCACCTCCATTAGTCCAACAAATAGCAACCCTAAACACCAACAAACACCTTGGCTAGTTATAAACATATGGGATTTTTATAAAGATTTTCAAAAATATAGATTAGGACCACATCAGTAAATCAATTTAGTTTCTTACCTTAATTTATTGTGGTACCTTTAAATTTTTTTAATTTTTTTTTTTCAATTTCAAAATACTAAGGGCAAAAAAAAATACTAAGGGCATACAAATGTTTTTCGTTATATAGATCACTTTTGTAATGCTTGAGTCATGGCTATAAATGTGCTCATCACCCAAATAATGCTCATTGTACCCATTAGGTAGGTTTTTGTCCATTCCCTCCTCCCCTCACCCCTGGTTTGATTTCCACTGAGTTATATTTCCCTCTGTGTACATGCGTGCTCATTGGTTAGTTCTAATTTAGTAGTGAGTATATGTTCGTTTTTCCATTATTTAGATACTTCACTTAGGATAATGGTCTCTAGTTCCATCTAAATTGTTGCAAAAAGTATCAATTCATCCTTTTTTATGGCTAAGTAGTACTCCATGGTAGACATATACCAGATTTAGTTAATCCACTCATGAATTGGTGGGCACTTGGGTTGATTCCACAGCTTTGCAATTGTGGATTGTGCTGCAATAAACATTCAAGTGCAGGTGTCTTTCTGATAAAATGACTTCTTTTCCTTTGTGTAGATCCCCAGTAGTGGGATTGCTGGATCAAATGGTAGGTCTACTTTTAGAAAATTATTTTTAATGTCTTTATTTTTTTTTATTTCAGCATATTATGGGAGTACAAATCTTAAGGTTACGTGTATTGCCCTTGCCTCCCTCCCCCCTTAAGTCAGAGCTTCATGCGTGTCCATCCCTCAGACTGTGCTCATCACACTCATTATATATGTATATGCCTATCCCCTCCTCCCCCCTCCCATCTGACCGATGCCCGAAAAATGTTATTCCTATATGTCCACTTTAATGTCTTTATTTTTTTATATTTAAAGCGAGAATAATTATACTGGTCATATATTTCCAAATATTGTTACAAGAATTAACAAGACCATGTATTTCAAATGCCATAAAACATATACCGTTCATGAATATTTTGTTGATCTTATGCACATATGTGAATTTCATAAATCATAATGACCAAATAATTAGACACACACACAGTAAAGAAAACAGCAACAACAGGTATTTAGAAATCAAGTGATTCAAAGTAAGAATTCTGATCTCCCCACATTGAATAAGTATCTCCAGCTTAAAATTTTTTGTTTAATTCAAAGTTCAAATAGGACTCTTAAAGAGACTTTGCTGGACTCCTTTATCAGAAATATTTCAAAATCAACTGCAAATCAATCATAAGTGAAACAACATCTAGAATCACTGAAATTATTGACAAACAGGAAAAGGATGAATAAGGTTGTATTCAAGCAGCCTTTCCATGATGTCTTCTCTCTTCTACTGATTCATTAGGGCCATCTGAGCATTTAATTTAGGAAATATAAAAAAAGCACAACATAACCTTATTAGCCATAAAATATTAGGAATAAAAAAATGTGCATACAGATATAACAGACATAAAAATATAGTGTAAGAAGACTAATATACATCATTATGCAATAAGTTTGAAAACTTAAATGAAACGGATGAAATCATATAAAATAACTTACTGAACGAACCTGACTCAAAAAGAAATAGTAGACCTGACTTGTTAAAAATAATTAAAGAAATTGTACCAGTAATTAAGAATCTTTCTTTAAAAGAAGGGCAATATTATTTTGGAAGTATGCTTCATCCAATTTTTAAGAAACAGAATTTCAATCATATATTATAACTTATCTAGAGAATAAAAATGGGGGAAAACATTCACTAATGCTTATTCATTATATGAGGCCAATATAACCTTGTTACCAAGATTAGGCAAAGATGATAAGAAAATAATTCCAGAAAAAAAGAGAGAAAAGAATAAAGGGAAATGACTGACCATTCTCTCATATTAATAAAAATTCAAAAGTCTTAGCAAATATATTAACTTTAACCTAGCTTTATACAATAAAGACAGTGTTATGATCAACTTTGATGTAGCCAGAATCACAAGAATAGTTTCATATTAGAAAGACTATAAATGAAATTACTCACAGTAACAGAGCAAAGGGGGAAAAATGATTGTATTACATATAGAAAAATCATTTAACAAAACTTAACACTAATTTAAAAAAAAACTCTTGGTGAACTAGGCATAGGGGAAAAATCAACTCCCTTAATCTGATGCAGATTGTTATCAATTAACTGCAGCAAATAGCATTCTTGATGGAGAAATGCTAGAAACACTCATTTGGAATTGAGAATGAGATAATGATGCTCACTATTTAAGAATGCTTCTGTTCAACATTGTCCTGAGATCGGGTCCCAGATAAGAAAAGGAAGGAAGGAGGGAAGGAAGGAAGGAAGGAAGGATGGATGAAAGGAGAGAGGGAAGAAGGAAGGAGAGAGAGAGAAGAGAAGTGGAAGGAATGGAAAGAAGGAAAAAGAAAAGGAAAGAAAGAAATTAAAGTCATAGGATTGGATGAAAGGAAAGGAAGAAATAAAACTGTTATTTTCTGTGTAGACTATATTATTATCTACATTGAAAGCCCAAAGAATTTACAGATAAATTGATATATGAGAGAGGCAGGCTGAAGATCACTGGGGAAGCAATGGCGTTGGGATGTTAGTTATGCATACAGAGAAAACGAAAGTGGATTCTTATCTCACTTTTACATGCAAAAATCATTCCCTGTTGGTAAAGAATTAAGAATAAACAGAAAAGATAGTCAAATTTGTTAGATAATTTTATATATAAACATCTTCATAACTTCAGAATACAAAAGAATCTTTTAGACAAGACACAAAGAGCATAAGCCATAAAAGAAAATATTGACAGATTAAACTATAGTAAAATTTAAACTTCTGTTCATCAAAAGATATTTCAAATAAAAAAACAAGCCACAAATTGGAAGAAGATATTTGCAATATGGAACTCATAAATTAATAACAAAAAGGCAACACAGTATAAAAATGGGGGAAACAGGTATTTCAAAAAAGGAGAAAGTATAAATAAAGGAAAAGCATATAAGGTGCTCAGCCCAATTAGTGATTCAGAAAATGCATGTTAAAAATCACAGTGAAATACATTTTTACATTTATAAGATTGACAAAGAAGAAGAGGAGGAAGAGGAAGAGGAGGAGGAGGAGGAGGAGGAGGAGGAGGAGGAATAAGAAGAAGAAGAAGAAGGAGACAATGATTACCAAGTGTTAAGAAAGGAGGATGTGAACAGGATGTCTTATATACTACTAGCAGGAGTGTAAATTAGTGCAATCACTCTGAGAGTATTTCTTATTACTGTGGGAGGTTGAACATTTGAATACCAAAAAAGGATAATGTACTCTTAGGTTTATTCTCTAAATCAAAAAAATCCTTGCACATGAACATCAAGAAACATATACCAGAATGCTTATTGTAGAATTCTTTATCATAACAACAACAAAAAAAATTGCAACAGCCCAAAGAAGAAAAGATAAATAAATTGTGTTATATTTACACAATGGAAGAAGATTAAGCAGAAATAAAAAAAGAATGAACTGCAGACACACACAAAAATGAAAAAAAGAATCCAGAAAAATTATCTTAAGTATGATACTATTTTTCACACAAAAAAAGCGAAATGAAACAATATATTTTTTAGGAATGTATATACAAACAATAAAAACAGGTGAACATAGAGGTTACTATATTAACATAATGTATGTAATATTATATATATAATTTATATTAAATATGTATAGTTTAGGAATACACACATAGAAAAACTATTGAGGATAGTAATTACCCAGGACGAAGAAGCGGGAGAATGAAAAGGAAGGAACATATGCGTATGTGCAATGTTGCCTTTCTTAAATTGAGTGGCTAGTCTACAAATGTTTCTACTATTATCAAACTTTGTAACATACAAATATGTTACATACATGCCTTTGTATGTGACAAATATTTTACTAAAAATAAAAGTAAAAAAATAATAAGCCATCAGTCTTAAAAACAGTAATGTTATGGGAAATAACAGGTGAAAAGAAAGAATAGCAAAAGCTCATACCGGAAGTTTTTGTTTTCAGTAGAGCAAGAAGTTAAGTCATCTGAGAACAAAAAAGATGAGAGTAGGTAGGGGCTTCTGAGTGGCTTGTCTGGAGAAAGGAAGAAATGAGGAGGAAAGGAGATGAAAAGAAAGGGTAGAAAAAAGGACAGTGGGAGAGGAGGGGGAAGAGAATGAGTTATTGTCAAAGCAATGAGTCTCCAAAGAAAATAGAGAGCTCGAGGAGCACAGCTGAATTTAGAGCATACAATGTGAGCGGTATACACTCAAGACGTCTTCCTTCAAAAATTGACCATTTAGCCAGAGGAATCGAAAACAATTGATGATTGAGATGGAGATTGTCATGGAGGTCATGACAAAAAGTTCAAAAGTAAGAGAGGCTTTGGGATGTTCACTTAAATAGGTTCATACCCTCCAGCCTATTTTCAGAAATTCATTCTAAGAAAATAATCCTGAGTTCCAAAATATCTTCATACTTGATGATGCTCATTAGGGAATTATATACAAAAATGAAAAAATAAATTAACAAACTTAGTGTCCAATAACAGTGGAATGGAATAGTGAACTATTGAATTTAGTTGATGACATCTATTTAAATTGATGATCATAATGAATTTCAATACTTGAGTAGAATGCAAATTTTATTCAAACTACCATTACAACTACATAAAAGGAACTATGCATAGAAAAATGCACAGAAATACACTAAAACTTTGGAAGCAATTGTGTTTGAATACTTCGCCTATGGGTCATTTTTTCCTTTTATCTACTTTTCTGCATTGCCATATTGTCTTTAATAAGTATATATTACTTTTAAAACAGGAGAAAATTAGAAGATACATTTCTTAATGCTTTAAATGTGGAAGAGCAAATAAATCAGGATGTGACTAAACGATTGGCAGAAAATGATTAGGAAACCAGAAGACACAGTGAGGGTCACCAGGAAAACGGAATACTTTGTATTAATAGAGGGTAAGGATATGGTAGGTTCAAAAAAACTCTGAATTCCTATATTTGAGATATTGGAAATAATTTTAAGTTCCAAGTTGTAGCCATAAATGTGCGTGGCTAAAATTGAAATATATGCAAACATACACATAATTAATGTGAGTAGGAATGGATTTTGAGATGTGAGGTGGGCAAAAAAAATACAGTGATCAGAGTGAGTGGACAAGAGCAACCTGAGTGAGAATTAGCCAGGGTTATATAACTTTATGTTTTGGACTTCAACAAAGTGACACAAATATTTAGTAGTATTTCCGTGATAAAGTAAATTATACTTAGGGATCAATTACAATTGAGATGGAAATGACCAATTTTGTGATGAATATATAAAAATAACCTGCTTAAATTGTGTTGTATTTGTCAGTATGTCCAACTGTATGTGAATGCATACTGGGTTCTCAAATAAATGGCCCTACTTTATGTTTGCTCTCCATGCATAGATTCTAACTTAGTTTTCAAAGTATATGTTTATATCTCAAATAAGCCTGGCCCAACTCATTATATAAATAAGGTCTAATTGGTAAAGGACATTAATGCAATCTTCTTTGAAGGTGGCATTTTCCAAGGAGTCTTTTCCTATCATCAAATAAATTCTACTTTTCCTATCATACTAGCCTCCAAGGGAAATATTTAAATTTTCCTACTCTAGTCACCAAGGGAAATATTTAAATTTTTCTCAGTTTCCACATATACCTCAGCCAACCTCCTACAGTAAAGCGTAATACAATTTACACATGCTTTTTCGGTTTTATTACTAATACTTATATTATTAAAAGCTAATCTCAATAAATTGATATCGTCAGTAATTTAGAAAAATCTGGAAGCCTAAAATGCAATTGCATCCAGACACACTGCTCTTGCTAAGAGTTAGTTCTGACCCAACAAACCCTCCTCTACTCTCAGTGCCCCTCCCCCACTCAAACTCTTCGAAGCTCCCATAGTAACCTAGGTGTATTTCTAACTTTGTTTGTAGCAAAATCTGTGTATATGTCTACTTCTATGTTCCTGTATAAATCCACTGAAGCCAAGAATATATTTAATGAATCTTTATATGTCTGCACCCATAAGAGCTCCTGGAGAATATTGTAAACTCAATAAATATTTGCTTAAATGATTGAATGAAAGTAGGAATTAATGACTAAATAATTTCCATCTTGTTATTAGTGTTATCAAATTGCAGAATGTCTGTGGGGTAAGATTTGGTGTTCTGGTTCCATATAAATTCATAGCACAGTAGTATATTCTAAAGAATTATAAAGTTCATACTTAATCTACACTGCTAATTCCAAAAATCAGCCTTTATTTGAAAATTGTTTTTGGTGTACTCTGTATGTCTTAAAACATTATTATGCCTCGTGGTAAAACTTCCAATTATGTGTTCATAAATTTGTTTTTAACCTATCAAGCATGCATTGCTCCGCCATTGTATACCCATTTTGTTCTTAGTGAAATCACTGGATCCTATATTGTAAGAGTATGCTTTATTTCAGCAATAATTTAGCAGAGACAAATCCAGTGGTACATGGAAAGATGCTTATTAGCTCTTGCACCTCAGCCTCTAGCTCATCTAACCCTTTTTCTAACATTTTTGAAAAAAGGATCTCTCTCCTCTCCCACCTGTTTTTCTCAACAAGATGCTATGGAAAGAGCAGTGAACTTCAAGCTCGCAGTCCAGGGACTTGGTCCCAGGGTTGTTACTTACCTTGAGTCAATGAGACTTTGAATGCATACCCTGACTGCTCTGGGTCTCCATTCCCTCATGTATAAAATGAAGGTGTTGTACCAGATGATAATTGTAAGCATAACTAAAAGCTCTATTTATTAAGCTCTTACTATATGAAGGAACTACCCTATGTGCTTTACTTGCATTATCTCATTTAATTTTAATCCTCTAAATGCGTTTATAAGGTGTATCACTCAAGGTTCAGCAGGAAACAGATGGTACATATCAAATTGGGTAATTTGAGGAGAGCTTAATAAAGGAACCATATTAAAAAGGTGTGAGCAGGGTGTTAGGAAACCACAAGGGACAGTGCAGTGCCCTAAGGCTAGTACTGGAGAGGAACACGGCTCTGACTTCAGAAAGGGTACTCTGGGAAGAGAGCTGCTTGAGCTGTGGCTGGTATGCAGCCAGCCTGCAGGGATCCTGGGAATCAGCACCCAGACCTCACGCTACCCATTCTGGGCAAACCTAACAGAAAGCAAGGGCCATTCTAAAACTATCCAAAACCTGCCACCAGAGGCACAGAGCAGGATGGAGAAAGTAAAGAAGAGTGGATCTGAAGGGGTCAGCAGAAGATATCCAGGAATATCAACTATTGTTATGCTGATTTATGCATGAGTTTAATGAGGTTTAAATAAATTAGGTAACTTACTGAAGAGTATACAATTAGCACAGGACACACTTAGTATTCAGCCTCTTCCTTTTGGACTCCAGAGCCTGGGCTCTTAACTGTTCTTTAGCCCCTAGAGCAGTCCTATTTTGTCCTTCTAAGGTTAGAAACAGCCTCAAAAATGATCTGATTTAACTCTCCCTTAGAGATGTTTGAGTGAGATGTCTTTTTTTTTTTTTTTTTTAATTTGTGAAACAGGTCTTGTCGTCACCCGACTGGAGTACTGTGGCGTGATTACAGCTCACTACAACATCCGTCTCCTAGGAGCAAGTGACCCTCCTGGCTCAGACTCCTAAGTAGCTAGGACTACATATGCATGCCACCATGCCCAGCTAACTTTTTTAGTTTGTGTAGAAACAGGATCTTGCTTTGTTGCCCAGACTGATCTCAAACTCCTGGGCCCAAGGGATCTCTTCACTTAGGACATGAACCTTGCAGAGACCTCACTCACCTTTCAAAAGCTAGTGGTCTGTGTGCTCATTCTTTGTCTTCCAGTACTGTGGCTTGTATCCTGATATGTAATTTTGATTTACAACCCTGAATGAGTCACTGGTAGGGACAAAATGGTTAGACAGTCAAAGGCAGAGAACAGCATTTTTTACTATGAAAAATTTTTGTTTCTTCTGACGTGCTCTCCTAATTAAGCAAAATTAAATAATTTTTGTTTTGCAAAGGGTTGTCTGGTGGATAGCTTTGCTTGGGGTCAGGGGTGGGGAGCAGGGAGAGAAGTAAACCAATAACTGGATTTGCTAATTTCACTTGCTGGGGTTAGAAGACAGACCAAGACTGTGTTAAATGTGTTCCAGCAGACTGGAAGCAGTGAGCAGAATGCAAGATGTTTATATCAAGTGAAACTAAAAACTAGTATTAAACATATTCTACAATATCCCTGTGAGGTCCTTAAGATAAGAAAAGGAAAGGAAATTCTCATAGAATGAGTAGTCAGAGGTTGTTAATTACTCCTCATGTGAGAATTAAATTTGCTGAAGAGGGAAGACTGAAGTAATTATCTGAGGTCAAGGGGCCTATCCCCAATCTGTCTGCTCCTCTGTCAAATAGAGATAAAAGCCCCACTCAGGACTCTTAGTAATGGGAAACTCTTCCTGTACAAGCACTTCCTGACCTACAAACAGGTTGTGGTCCAAGAAAGCCTGTAACTCAGTTGTTGGAAATATGAAACAAATCTAACAGTCAGAGTGTTATAAACTGTGACTCAGAGCTGGACCAACCTTCAACACCCATTTAAATCCAGAATCTAACTCAGAAAGAGTTGAAAAGGACTTCTGGGTATGAAACAAGAAGGAAGTGACGATATTGAGAAGTCAGTCCTTCTAACCCTCCTATCCCAGGTCCTGAACCTGGCATGTTCTCACTGCCTTTGGTGGCTACAACTTCAACACCTCAAGCCCGAGGCAAGAATGGAACCTGGAGGTTTGGGGCAGGCTGGGCTGGTGGCAAGTCTGCCATCTCTCTCACTAACAAGACTTA
The DNA here is from genome assembly GCA_963574885.1 of Lepilemur ruficaudatus. Taxonomy (NCBI): domain Eukaryota; kingdom Metazoa; phylum Chordata; class Mammalia; order Primates; family Lepilemuridae; genus Lepilemur; species Lepilemur ruficaudatus. The sequence continues at coordinate 13,987 of CAUYRT010057667.1, forward strand.
GGAGGCCACTGTGCTGAACAGTGTTCTGACCCAGATATGCCTCACCTTGAACTCAAATGCCTTTTTTGTTTGTTTTTTTTTTAAATCAGAGTGGGGGATAAAAGGTGGAAGAGTTACATTTTTCTTTCGATTGTTAGAAAAACTTCCCAATTTTAGTAGTATGTCTGCCCAGGAGTAATGAGGTACTCTGAGTTAAGAAAAGGAGCAATTTGATGACCTTTTCAAAGATTGTCACCGTAGGCAAGGCAGGCCTGAGAGAACACTCTCAGGAGAGAAAGTTCAGTTTGGGGTTCAGTTTTAACTAGTCTCTAACAATATTGAGAGATTGACTCTTCATAAGAAATCTTCAAAAACCTGGGAACAGAACATCTTTTTTCAAAGATGATTTTCCTGCCATTGAACCCTAGCTAAGCAGAGCTTTTCAGATTGCTTGGTAGTCATCAGCAGCTTCATCATGTCTTGGTGGTGGGTGAAAATGGGATTAGGGTGGAATAAAGGAGAAAATCTCCAGTGACCAGTGGTGAACCCATCCCTGAGAGAATCTTCTCTTCAAACAGTCCCTGTATATGTAAAAATCAGCATCTACTTTATGAGATTAGAACGAGGGAGGAGCTCATATTTAGGCTCTCCAAATTTAAAGAACAGTGAACTTATCCCAAATTACCTTTCAAATGAGCTTTGATTCAGTAATTTGCCCAGTAATTCCCCCAGACTGAGGAAGGGTTGAGGAACTTAAATAGGAGGAAAATCGTATCTGAACAACCTATCTTTTAGGACTTCCTCGTATTGTGGTGGAAAATGGAGGATGAGGAAGGTAAGAGAAGAGGAAGGAGAGAGGGAAAGAGGAAGATGAGGGAGAGAGAGAGACAGAGACAGGCAACGCTACCAGTTGCCTTCATTTCCCGCAGGAGTCCACCCACTATGAGCTGCTGCTGTTGCTTTGTTTATGCAAAGTCAGCCAGGTTGAAACAGAGGCAAAGAGCTGAGATCCACGCTAAAGAAGGCATATGCAAAAATAATTTTTTTAATTAAATGAAACTAACACACGCGCGCGCGTGCACACACACACACACACAAACACACACTCCACTGGGACGGGGCAATCCCTGCCTGCAGACTTTGAAATGAAAACACGCCGAGGAGGGGCTGGTGGGAGGCCGCAGCAGCAGCGGGGAGCGTTGTCGGTGACCGAAGGAGCTCTGGTGAATATCAGGTTCGGATTAGTGACAACTCAGAAGTCACGCCGGCGGTTGGGGGATGGAAGTTTGCCAAGGTCTCGGAACTCGACGGAAGAGAGAGCAGCTTCCCTTGGCGCCGGGCGGAGCTGGGCGTACCCGGAGAGACCTCTGTCCCCGCCGGAGCGAGCCCGGCGCGCTAGCACCCCGCCCAGAGATTGAGTTTGTCAGCGATCATAAAATGGGAATTGATTATTCCAGCCACCATTGATTAGGGAAGAATGCTTACTGCAGCAGCGGGGAAAAGGTTAAGAGGAAATTGACCTTCTTCCTAGGTGACATAAAGTCATTAGGTAAATGAGATATTCACACAGGAGTTTCAAAAGGTCATGCTCAATTTTTATTTGTAGCCTGAAGAGTCAACCTGGATTTGGGGTTTAGGGCAGGGATCCCCGCTCTTCTGGACAAGTGGGCCGACATGAAGAGAACTCTCTTGCTGCGCTGGGCAGGGCAAGGGTGGGAGGTGGGTTATTGTCTTGGGAGGATCGCACTAGAGTTGGAGGCAGTCTCGGGACCCTGAGCTTTGTACCTCCTGCCTGACCCGGGCGTGCGTCTCCGTGTGTGATTGTGTGCGTGCGGGTGTCCCTCTGGGGCTCTGTGCTTCGCACCGGAGTCTCCTCGGTCTCAGTCACCCGTCAGCAAAGGGATATCAGGCAAAGGCGGACAATTAAAAACACCCTACCAGAGCCGGCCATGTCTCACACAGAGTGAAAGTGTTTTGTTTTGTTTTGTTTTTTAAAAGGAGAGAGTGAGAGATATATTTATGCACATATTTATCCCTCTAATTATAGGAATTAATCCTCTTACTTATGACTAAAAGGTAACGTCGAAGGACGTCCCTTTGATGTGGTAAGCACCATTTGTGACTCACATTCAGACTGATTAAGGAATAATTGTTGTTAAACGCTTTACAAGAGGAGAGTGTTTAATTGAGGGGCATTCGTAATTTTACGGCTTAGTACAAAATTAAACGTAATTAAAAACTCAGAAATTCCAACTGATTTTCCAATTATTTTTATTGTCTGAGCTAATTGTTACACAAGGGCATCACTTCTCCCCAAAGGCATTAAAAAAAAAAAAAAGGCAACCATACCTTTTCCAGATATCCGCAGAGAGGGGATTCGGAGCTTTTTCCAGGTACAAGCCCGGTAAAGGACCTTCCTTCCTCACACCCCTCTCTCTCCGTCCCCCGCAATGCACCCCTCCTTCCTCCACGGTAATTAAGCGCTTCAGCCACTCTCCCCTCTTTCCGAGTTCCTGCAACACCTTGGGATGTGAGAAAGTGATGGCAGTTCTCTTCTGCAGATCATTACGGCAAAACTGGAAGTATCTGTAGAAGGCTGATGAATTTCTTGAAGTAACACTTGTCATACATGGCGGCAAGATTAAAAAAAACCTAAGTAAACACAGCTCTCTGGGGGCGATCCCTCGATGCTTCTGCCTTCGAGCGTGTGGCAGGAAGGAGGTAACACGCAAACACCGACTCAAAGTTGTTTATAAACGCGCTCACGAAGGCGTACAGATGCACGTTGGAAACTTTCTTTTGCCTTGCACTTTTATTTATTTATTTATTTATTTATTTATTTATTTATTTATTTATTTATTTATTATTTATTTATGGCAAGGATGAGTATAATAAAGCTTTTCACATTCTGGACTTTCTTTTTTAAAGCTGGGATAGACAGTATAAAGCTAAGCTATCTTTGTATGTGTACTCTCTTTGGATGTCCAAATAGATTTATTTAAATACATTAAAAGGTTATAAAAAGTGTTTCAGTGTTTTGCAAACGAAAACACATCTTTACAGCTAGTCCAGAAGTGGCCCTGTCTTTCCTATCAGACCGGAAGGGAATCCTGGTGAAAAAAAAAAATACAAACAGCATACAATTAGGCAGAATATGAATTTGTAAATTTCAATTAATCAACTGAGATTATAGAGCAATGGAATGTTTGTGTTTCAATAAGTCTTTAATTTCTCTGCGATTTTTAGGATAGAGACTTCAGCAGATTCAAGCTTTCTATCTGCCTTTCCCATCCACACCCCATAAAATAAATGACTGCCTCTGATCTGACGTGCCAGGTGAAAATGGGTAGAATTAAAACTGTCAATTTTGCTTCCAACTTGTGTCTTTCGATTGAGTTCAAAAGCTTTTAAAGGTAAAACGTGCCGATCATTTATATGTATTATTTCTTTCTCTACCATCGAGGCTTTTAAGTAAAAAGAAAAAGTATTTATATTTCCAAATTCATTTTCCCTAGAAGACTTCAATCTGTCAGGTAATTTGATGATGGACTCTGACGGTATGCGAACGTCTGCCTGGCGGAGCCTGGTTTACCCGAGTCCGGCCAAATACAGTGAAGTCCGGTTTTTCCGTTTTTCTATCCAAATGGTATATTTGGAGGTGAGATGTGGGTATTTAAATTTGAAGCTTTCCAAGGGCTTCAATGCTATTTCGGAAAAGAGGTTAGGGTAGGCAGAGTTGAGGAGAAAGGCAGAAGGATCTCTTTGAAAGTTAGAAATGGTGAAAATGACATGTAATCCGATGTGGAAAATTGAGTAAAAGAGGCGGTGCACATTTTAGCTTAGGCAAAGATTGCTGAATCCTTTGAAGAAACTGACACGGATTTTCCAGAGATAGGGTGGGGGTGGGGGGAATCCTAGGGTGGGCATTTTATGTAAATGAGCACATTTGAAATGTAGTACAAATTCGGTATAGTAAAACTGACAGTTCTGACAGTATTGACAACATAAATATATGTTTGAACACTGCACTTTCAGACACTTAACCGATGAAGCAATAAAAAAAATTCGACTACAATATTTCAAATAATCGACATTGATGTTTTGATACATCATTTTTATACTCCAAATCGATCTATCACTCTGGGGCTGGTCAATTGTAAGTAAAAATGGGCTGCAATTATTTGCACCTTGGCTAATGATGACCTAATAACAGTCCTCAATTAATTACACACGAACTGTGCTTTCTTCCTTCAGCCGAGGTGGGGGGCAATTCTTGGAGAACAGAACCTATGATTGTGTCACCCTCCCTTCTCCTTTCTATTCTATTTTGCCATGAGGGGGTCTTTGTCTGGTTGATCACAGATACCACAGGCTGAGGTCCTCTCACCTGAACTAGCCACTTACTGAGTGTGTATTAGGGATACAGTGCTCACTTTTACTTTGCAAAGTCAAAACCAAATTTTAGAAAACACAATCATAACTCTCCCTCAGACCCCATATCCTTTCCTCCGTTTCAAGGATTAGAATGAAGAGATTTGCTCAAAGGGAATATTGGAAATTTCTCTCAGGCTCAGAGTGTGGTGAGAGAGAGGAAGAGAGAATGAGAGTTTTAACAAAGTATGGCTACAGCCAGTGCCAATCTAACACACCAAGTCTGAGTTGAACTTCTCCCTCTGCCCCTATCCCCTCTGACCTCCCCACACACCGGTGAGTGTTTACAGGCTACTGTTAAAAAAAAAACCCACAAATAAAGCCGATGACCGACAAATTGCGAGAAAGGAGGTAGGATGCTGGCGAGTACTGCATCCCCACGCGTGCTTCCTGCGGCAGACTCTGTTGGCTTTCTCTTTTGCCCTGCGTGTTTTCCAGTTCTTTCCCACTCCTTTCCAAATTTGGTGTGGTGGAGAGGAGGGAGGTGCAGGGGATAACGTAGGTTAATTGAAGGGGGGGGAATCCTGGTCAGGCCTAGGATGCAAACTCGAGCAGTGCATTGTGAGGTACGGATCGGGCAGGAGGCCGTGGAAGAGCGCTCTCGCCCCTGCTCCGACTCTCTCGAAGGCCGGGCGCCGCGCCGTCCGCACCCGTGTGAAGCCCTGACCCTTCCTCAAATCCGCACTGAGACTGGGCCTTCGGACCTAATACTTAGCTGGGCTCCACTAGCCCGGGATTCCAGAGTCTGCTTTCTTTCCTCCCAACTTCACAAATGCAGTTTTTAAGCGCCTCCAAACCCCGGCCAGCTGACACGCTGGGACTTCAGCAACACCTCAGGCAACATTGAGATGCTAATCAAAGGCCAGGGATGTGTGTGACCTAAGGTACGCGGGTGGGGGCTGGACCTCCGACGCGGGAGCATCCGCTAGTTGCGAGGGTTATCAGCCTCTGGCCGGGTCGTTCCAAGCCGTCTGCCCTGGAAGGGGAGGTAGAAACTAGAAAGATGGGCCGCAGGAGGAAAGAAAAAGGGGAAATAGAATCGAGATAGCCGAAGAGACAAGAGAAAGAGGAGCGAGGAAGAAAGAGAGGAAGGAAGAGAGCGCGGGTAGGAGGAAGAGACAGCGAGAAGCAGCGCTCGTCGCGTTTGGAGCCCCGCCAGATAGCGCTAGAGGGCTATTTATTGAAATCCTTTCTCTCTGTGAGATGGCGAAGCACCTAAGATGGGGAGAAATAAGAAATGAGAGGGCAAGAGGAAAGAAAGCACAATGATTCCACTGTATCTGATTTTAAAAATAAATTGTAGGATGTTTTATTGTTATTAATGTGGGGGAGTGGGGAAGGTATGGTGGAAAGCTAAGTGGGAAAAGGACCAAACAACAACAACAACAAAGTAAACAAACAAACAAATCCCCTTCTCTCAGTTGAGCCATCCCTCCAGGAAAAGAATGAACAAAGTTAACAGGTAAGGAAGTGAGTGGAATTTTTTGTAGTCCAACTTTCAGAGCTGCTGGTTACACTGCTGGGAAGGTCAAGAACAGTTCACAAGGATGAGCGGAGGTTTATGGAGAAGAGATGTTTTTAAAGTAATAGATGGCTGCAAGGGGTGGGGAAGGAGAGACAAACACATTATTGGAAACGCCAAATAAAATATATATCAAAAATTCCAACTGTCAGCCAGCAGGTCTGAGCAGAAGACAGCCCCTCCGCCTTTGTCCCAGAGATGTTGGGCTCAGGGCTGTTTCTGCAAGGCCACAATCAAACTCCTTGAATAACAATTTAGAAATACTCGGGGGAAGCTTGGAGAAAAGAGTTAGACTACAAAATTTCACTGTGTCATTCAGAAGGCAAAGAAAAGTGCTAGGGATGGAAAAAGAAGACCTGAGGACTGAGGTGGAGTCCAGAGAGAAAGGGAAAGAGAATAAAGCATTTTTTTATCCCTTTTACTTGCTCAGTTTAGTAACGCAAGAAAGAAAACTTTTTTCAAATGATACTTTTTAAAAGTATTGGTTTGGTTTTATTCTAAAATCCCTGGCATTGTAGCTTCTCATTTTAAAGCTGCACTTTCCTTTTACCCAAAGGAATTTTTAAAATCAAGGTAATAAGTCATCTCTTTCTTCCAAATCAACAAATAGAAACTCCTCAAAAATAAAAATTAACCTTGAAGAGTTTTTAAAAATCTACTTAATCCAAAATATTCCAAATCAAAACATTAACTAAAGTTACAAACAAGATTAAGGTTGGATTTATTTGCTCCTCTAGCAAGGCATCAATTGTTCTAACTGTTGTAAGAATACAAAAAGGATTTTAAACCGGGTGATTTTAATACACAGATTAACACTTCGGCCCTCGCAGTTCTGAGGAATTTGGCGTTATCTGTGCTAAGGATCTGTAACTTTCTAGAAAAAAAAGAAAAAGAAAAAGCCACGCAAACTCCTTATGGAGTGTGGGCAAATTCACCTAAAATAGAGTCTGGGTTCATAAATGCTCGTTTCAAATTAAATACTCTCTATAAAGCCAATGACCTTCAAATTAAGGAACTATAGCGGGATTCAATTATTCCTTTTAAATCTTAAATGTTACCTATAATAGCTTTCCACGTTGGGTCAAAAAAGAAAAGGAAGAATAGAAAAGAAACAGCTTTCAGAAGTCTTAGGGATGCTTCAATAAGAAAGAGGTGATTAAAAACAGACTCTCAAATTTGAGAGGCCCGATTCCTCCTCCCATTCATCCTCACCCGCTTGGTCCCCTCCCTTTCACCTCTTTCTTATGCAGTGCTCCCACCCCCACTCCAGAGCTAAGTAGCTGATTTGGGATTCTGAAGAAATAGGTTTCATCATCCATATTTGTTCTGGGGCACTTGTAAAATGCGATTTGTAGAGGGTCTTTAGCCTTCTGATTGTCTTTGAATTGTTTTTACTGAAACAGATCTTTTGCAGTTAATGAGTCCCCACGCAGCTGGACAGCTCCTCTTGGACACTGAGAACTCTAACCCTAAAATGACCCCAATTTGACACCGCAAGATGAAATTTTACTGCCTGTTAAAACCATTTCCAGCCTGGGCAGAAGAAACTGACTGTTGACGGAGGTGTGTGCCGACTCCTGCGACCCCCATCTCGCACCAGTCTCCTGGGCTTGCCCCACCTACTTTCCCTTCACCCCAAATGTGGGTGAGCAGATGAGGCTCACGAGCAGTCAGGGTGGGGGTGCCGAGGCTGAGAATGGGACATCAGCAAAATACCATGAGGCTAGACATCAGAAAGTGTGGGTACCCCACTCCTTTGGAATTGCAATTGGACTGGAAAATTGGGAATGGGGGAAACCAGGAAATTCTTAAATGTTAGATGAGCCTTTTTCAGCTCTATTAATAAAACACCAGCAAGGTACTGATTAAAAGTAATAGCCCTTTGAATTCACCAGACTGACCAAGAATGGACACCCTGAATCAACTCCAACTTGATCTAATGTGTAATCCAGTAATTGGGATTGCTATTTTAAACTAACAATTTCATAAATGACATGCAACTGGCTAAATAAAATCCCTTTAGTTGCAAATAATTTGGGGTTTTCTCGCCTTAGACAATTCGCAAATTTTAAAAAGACACAGATTCCCTCCAGTAGGGCTGCATGTCTAACACTCTCACACTTAACTAAAAGTCTTTGAAGTTAAAGATGATTTTTTTTACAGTATCTTAAAATGTCATTTCCCTCTCCCTTCTACACCTAACCAGATTGTCCCTGTTGTTTGCTTTAATGCAGTCAATAAAATGCAAAAGAAATTACAGAATGGGGGGAGGGATGGAGTTCAGGCTAGAAATGCCTTCTGCTTTCACCCAAAGGATGGAAACACATAAAATTAAAGTTCATAATTTTCTTCTTTTATAAAACCCAATATTATCCCTGGATAACCAATCCATTATTAGCTTAACAATTCTTTGAAAATACAGAAATCACCAATCTGTCTAAATTGCTTTTACTCAATTGCCCTGCCACGGAAGAAACACTTTTTAAACGCCAGTTAAGTTTTTCTAAATCAAGACTATAGGGATGCTAACTCACTTTACAGTATCACTATGAAAACAGAAGCGGTGGCAAAAGAAGCAGAGAGTGAATGTTGAATGTTTAAATTCTGCAATGCAGAGGTTCGGCATGAAGGTGATCTTTACAAAATATGCGTTTATCAAGGAAATTGATGAGTTTTCTTTTAAAAAGAAAAGTAACTGGCGCGTACTGAACAGGACATTAAAAACAACAATAATCTTATTTTCGACAATAAAGAAATTTAAATTCTTATATTGAATTTAAGAACAATTGGGAGAGGAAAAACTGAAAAACTCAATATAAACTTCTCAGCCAGCGGCGCAGCACCGGGAACTTGGACCCACCACCAACATCTACAAAGTCGAAAACCCTCTGCAGCGAGAGCAAGAGTGCTATTCTCTCTCTCTCTCTCTCTCTCTCTCTCTCTTACTCTCTCTCTCTCATCTTCCCGGTCCCGGCTAAACTGAATTCGCGTCACTGCCGCTTGAAATAAAATTCTGGAGACCAATTTTTTCTTTTCTTTTACGTCTTCTTTTCTTTTTTTACTCACCTTTTCTGATATGTCGACGAGCAACTCAGCAACAAATAAGAAGGATACTTTTAATCTTGGAGTTCTTCTAGGAAAAAAAGGCGGTGGAGGAAGTACCCTCCCCCCAACCTTCAGGTTTCATACCCGTCGGCTCTGGTAGGCTTGAAGCCCGGGGAAAAAAGAGTGGCTGAAAACCTGGTCTAGACTCTTCTCCCTGCAGCTCAGCGAGCCCGGCGTTCCCGGCCACCGGGCAAAAACCTAGCGGCCCGCAGCCCCTCTCCCTGGCGTCGCGCTATCCGCGCCTCTGCCAGCCCCTCCGCACTATCTTTCTTTATATGTGAGGGCCGATTTCCCGCAGACATCATTGTTATGATGGCTCATTTAATCAAACTGTTTAATTGCTCTGGTAATCACTATCATCATCACAGGTGCTCAATCATTCATCATTTTTGGAGGGCTTTATTGACCTCCGGAGTTCATTCCCCAGCCCTTTTAAAACGAGGCCAAATTTCTCCGACTCCGCTTGGAGTCTCTGCAGGCTGCGATCTTAGCCCAGTTTGTGTTGCTCGAAAGCTTACAGTGAAGCAGAGGAGATGGAAAGGGGGCCAAAAAAAAAAAAAAAAAAAAACCTCCCATTCGTCCTCCCTCCCTCCCTCCCTCCGTCTCTGTCTCTGTCTCTCTCTCACACACGCGCGCGCGCGAGCGCACACACACACTACTTTATTCTCCCTAATCAACCTCCCCCCGCCGCGGGAAAGTCGGCTTGCAGCCGCGCGCGGAGGGTACCCTACTTCCTATTTTCCAGAATGGGCTCAAAGTTGGGGAGGGAGGCGGCTGTTGAAGAACAACCGTCTGTTTTCGACTCTCTGGGCCGGGGACCGTGAGAGCTGGAGCAAGAAGTTGGGGAGAAGCGCGCTCTCAGCCCAAGGCCGGGCCGCGCCGCCGGGAGCCGAGGGGCGGCGGGGGCTGTCGCGCGGCGCGCGCGGGGTGACCGTAGCTCCGCCCCCAGCTCCGGGCTCGGCGTGATTGACGCGCGGCCGCCGGGAAACCGGCGGCGCAGAGGTGAAGCCGGGTGCAGCTCGGGCCAGGGATTGGACGAGACAACAGCCCGAACTAGTTTCCACACGAACGGCGTGGAGTAGTTACCTTCCTTCCCTATTCTCCTCCTTTTCCTTTCTGGAAAAGTTCATTCCGAGCAAGGCCCATCTGCCTGACCCCGCGAAATCACCCCGGTGTAATTAACACAGCCATTAGCAGGCGTTACCGCGGCCGGCCGCTGCGCCTCGGGCGACCACAACAAAGCTGGGCTGCGAGAGCCGGCCACTCCTCCTCGCACTGCAACTTCTCTCTGCCGGTCTCTTTTTCTCTCTCCCTGTCTTTCCCTCCCGTGCTTCGCAGTTCTAAGTGAGATCCACTTTGGGGGCGCACAGTAGGGGCGCGCTCGCGCGCACACACACTCCCTCGGCTACATCAGACCCAAACGACTCCCGCCTCACTTCCTCCCTCCCAATTCCACCGCGGCCCCCGAAGACTCTTGGGGTGGCCCCTTGTCCACACCGATTGGAGGGAGTGTGCTCCTAGTTAAGCTGGTCTCTTCTGGATCTGGAAAAAATGAAATTGACAACAAGAGTCCTGAATCTGCACAGGAAAAAGTGCCACTTAAAAAAAAAAATCTAGTCCCATAGTAGTACCGTCTGCAGAGCCTGCTGCCCTTGGATGCTAGCAGGAAGCCTATGGGGCGCTGTAATCGGCGGGCAGAGGAGTGGGGGGCCGCGGAATTAAAAGGAACAAAAGCGAGAGCGCCATGCGAAATGTCCCCGACACGACCCAGTTAGGCAGGAGCCGGGAGTGATGGGAAAATGCACTAGAAGTAAGTTAAAAAAAAAAAAATCTGAGGCTGTACCGTACTTTCCCTGTGGTTTTCTGCAGTTTTCCTCTCTGCGCTCTCCCTGTCCTCTTCCTCTCTCTCTCTTTCTCCTTCTCCCTCTCCCTCTTTCCCCGTTCTCGCGCGCGCGCACACACACGCGCGGGCGTGCGCGCGAACACACACACACAAACACACACACTTCTCTTCCTCCCCCCTCCTCCCCTCTCCCCCGCCGTCCCCGTGGAGGAGCAGGCTCGCTGATTTGCTCGGGTCCGCCGGGCTCCAGCCTCCCCTCCCCCTCCCGCCCCCCGCCTCCCCCGCCCCCCCAGCCAGGGCCGTCCGATCGCACTCGCTGCATATCAGAGGCTCGGCGCGGCGCGCTCCTCCTTGCTCCCGCTCCCCACTCCCGGGATGTGTCTCCGCCGTACGACGGGCTATGGCCACCACGACTTCCGGGTTCCGTCATTTCGTTCTCCCGCCGCCGACCCGCGCCGCCAAACTGAGGCTCTTCTATAAGCCAGGCAGCAGCCAACCTGCCAACACCTACTGACACTCACTCATCTCCCAGAGAGAGAAAGAGAGCGAGAGAGAGCGAGCGCGAGAGAGCGAGCGCGAGTGAGAGCGAGCGAGCGAGCGAGAAAGAGAGAGAGGGAGAGACAAAATACCTACCAGGAAAGGGGGGGAGGAAGTCCAATTTTTGCAAACTATTCATTTTTTTTCTTGATTTTTCTCCCTGCTTTCTTTGAACAATACTTTAAAGAGAGAGGATCATATTATAGATACCTCGGGGGCAAAGCTAAAAGAGGGGGGGAGGGGGAGGGAAAAATTCAAGAAGCAGAAACCCCTCGCGGAGTTTTACTGGAAGAAAAAAACGGGTCTGAAAGATTCCTCCTCTTCATCATCATCAACCATCATTCATTCACTACCTTGACATTCCGGGCTTTGATTGACAGCTGGAGTGGCAAAAAGCCATGAAACACGACAGTTCGGTTACATGTGGGCTGCTGACGGGCCGCTCGTAACCTTCAGTTCGGGGGCTTGACAATTTTTTTTTCTTCTTTTTCTTCTTTTTCTTTTCTTTCTTTTTTTTTTCCAACTGAGGGGAAGAGAAGAGAAAGAGGGGGAAAGGAGGACCGAAGAGGAGGAGGAGGGGAGGGGGGAGGAGGAGGAGGAGGTGGAGGAGGAGGAGGAAGATCAGGAGGAGGAGGAAGAAGAGAAAAAAAAGAGAAAAAGAAGAAATATCACAGGAAAAAAAAAACTCTTCGTTGTCTTGCCTGGGCTTTTTCCCCCCTAAAAATAACATATTGGAGAATTGGGAGAAGTCTCCTTGGTTTGGAAAAAAAGGAATCTTCAGCCTAGATCACTTTCTTATCCGGACTGGGATATTAAATATACGACACATCCAGGAGTTTATTGGAGCGCAGACTGATGGCGCAAAGGGTAGGTTTAAATCTCCAACACTTACCTAGATATAAATCGTCTCCTAAGAGGGGCCTGTCCCGATGCCTCCTCTCCCTTCAACGCTGCTGCTGCTGCTCGCTGCTTGATGATGGCGGCCAGTATTTTAAAAAATAGCAGCAAAATTATTCATCGGCTTCTTTCCCCCCCGTGCCTCTGCGTGTGTGCGAGTGTGTGTGCGTGCGTGTGTGCGTGTCTGGGCGCGCGTGTTCCAGCGCTGTGCGAGCGGGCGGGCGGCGAGTGCGTGTGAGTGGTGTGTGCGTGTGCAATTGTTACACGCTTTCGCCTCGCTCCAGCTTTTACCCCAGCAGCGCGATTCCCCCGGTTCTCCTGCTGCCGCTGCTGCGCCGCTGCCGCCGCTGCTCCCGCGGCTCCGGGCGGGCACGGGCTGCGTAGGAGCCGTCGCCGCCGGGGCCGCCGCTGGGGCCGCGCTGCCGCAGCTGCTGCGCCGCCGCCTAGACTAGCCTGGGCTGCTTGTTTTGTCTCTGAAATTGACAAGGACGCAGGGAATCCGCTGCTAAATAATGTTTCTGGTAACTTTCACATTATTCCTCCCCCCTCCTCCGCTCCCTGCCCCCGGGGAGGCACTGGCCCTGCTCTTTCCTCGTCCTCGGCGTTCTCGTGCTGATTATTAGCGTTTTTCTTCTCTTTATTTTGTTTCATTTCGCCTTTTGATTTATTGGATCCTCTAGAGGAGGCGAAGGGGGGTTAGGGGTGGGATCCGGGGCTTCCTCCTCACACTAACTCCACTTCTCCCTCGGTTGGCTCGCTACGGTTCTGCTGCCTCCGGCGGGAGCGGGGCCTCTCGGCGCCCCCTCAATCCCCGGCCTCACCGCCTCCTCTTCCTTCTCTAAACGCTGCTCTTGGCTCATACTTTTTCATTTTAAAATTTAAAGGCATTTCTTCCCCACAACTTTCAACTCCGTTGTTTCGGCTGGTTTGGTTTCTGTGTGTTCAACTTGTGCTCGTTACTTTTCTTCTTTCTGACTTTGTTTTTATTTTTATTTTCCCTTCCCTCTCTTTCTCTCTGTCTCTCTCTCTCTACCTACTCCACTCTCTCCTCTTTCTCCCTCTCTCTTCCTCTCGCTCTCATCTTTATCCCTTCCCCACTTCTCTGTTCGCTCTCTTCTCCCTGCTTTTTTTTTTTCTTTCCCCCCCTCTGCTCTCCTCTGTTCTCTCTCACCTCCTGCGCCCCCTCCCCCTTCCCGGGTTCTGACAGTACGATGAGCTGCCCCATTACGGCGGGATGGACGGAGTAGGGGTTCCCGCTTCCATGTACGGAGACCCTCACGCGCCGCGGCCGATCCCCCCAGTTCACCACCTGAACCACGGGCCGCCGCTCCACGCCACGCAGCACTACGGCGCTCACGCCCCGCACCCCAATGTCATGCCGGCCAGCATGGGATCTGCTGTCAACGACGCCCTGAAGCGGGACAAGGACGCAATCTATGGGTAAACCGACCCCCTGGACCCAGCTTACTGTGTGTGAGTGTGAGAGTGTATGTTTGTCTCTGTGGGGGGGTGGGAGGGTGGACGACTAACTGGGCAGTTATTTCTGTATGGGGTGTGTGTGGGGGGGTCTTGCTTGCTTTAGGAAAGGACAGTGGAGGGGGCCTGCTCTTCTGCCCCTGGAGTCAAAGACCCGGAAGGTATAGCCTCCTCCACTCCCACGGCCCGGTCACTCCGGACCCTACATCCCGGAGTGACTGAGTCCTCAGATTCTTGCCGGGGCCTTCTCCCCAAGGACAGGATTCCTGGCCAAAGGACGCAGGGCTGGACGTTTCAGGCCCCCTAACAGAGGCCTTGACGAAGGGGAAAGTTTCCTGTCGATGAGGAACAACTTTGTTGTTGTTGTTTTGTTTTGTTTTTTTTTCTTTTTTCTCTTTCTTGTTTCCTACTGAGGGTCTGGGAGTCACTAAATGCAGCTTGAGCCGGGATCAGGGCTGGTTCTGTCGGCCAGGAAGTCCTAATCACCCACTTCTTAATTCTCTGTAAATAAAGGGGGCAGACCTTGAAGTGCAGCGGGGTGGAAGGGACTGCTGCTTGCATGGCTCCGCTCTTGGGGGGAGTAAGGGAGATGGCTGGAAATTATTTTATATTCTGAGAGCACTCGGCGAGGGGTGAGATGCACAGTTCAAACGTGTACCACACCGGCTCTTCCGGCTGAGGGTAGGTGGGGAAAGCGGCGGGATTGACGAGGGGAGGGGACAGTGGGTAAACAGCAACGGAGCCCCAAGCCAGAGGCCGCAAGCATCCCGAAGTGTAGCTGAACCGCCCCGAGGAACACAAAGGGCATACGCGCACGCACACTTCCAAGTTTTAAAACACGATTTATTTATTTTTGTCTGCTGCAACCCTGGGAGAAATGTGGTCTTTGGAAGGAAGCTCTTCGGCGTTTAACATTCCTATTATTTTGGCCCCCACACCCGGGTTTTACTAGAAGTAAAGCAAACAAGTTTATAAGGCAAGGGGGTGGAGAGGTTAGAAGAGCACTCTCTCGCATTTAGGAAATGTCACTCCGGTGTGTATGTAGGTGAAGTCTTCGGCCTCGTCTGAAATGCCCATTAAAAGGCGGAGTTAAAACAATTTTTTATTTCAAAGAGTGTGTCTTTCTTGGGAGGTCAGAGCTGGGTCGCAGGGGTTGGTTCGGCGGCCTCCGTGGTGTGGGGAGTGAGTCTAAGTCAACTCCAGGCTCCAGATTGCCTGAGCGTCTTGGATGTTTCCTTACGTTCCAACTGAGGCTGCTTTTATTTGGCGGACTAAAGTGACCGGGGGGCTCCTCTGGCCAGATCTGAGGGACTTCTGAGCTGAGGGAAAGAGCCAGGCCCTTCTTCCTTTCTGTTTCTGGCCAAGGCTCGGCTGACTGAGGAAGGGTTGTAAAGTGTGATGCGTGCCTGTTGTGTTAAAGAAGGACTCCAAACCCTCCAAACTTGTTGATTACAGTTCTCGCTCCTTCCCCTCTGCACCCCGTCTCTGTGTGTGTGTCTCTGCGTGGCGCTGCCCGTTAGGCACCCGTTGTTTCCTCTGTTAGCTCTGGTCTTTGAGAAGTGCGAGCTGGCGACCTGCACTCCCCGGGAACCCGGAGTGGCCGGCGGAGACGTCTGCTCCTCTGACTCCTTCAACGAGGACATCGCGGTCTTCGCCAAGCAGGTCCAACCTTCTTGACCCACTCATCCTCTTGCAGCCCCTCACTACCCCTCCCCTTTCCTCGGAGCTTTACTTGAAAGGAGGAAAAGGCAGGGACACCCGATCTGTTCTTCTGGCCCAGTCCACTCTACGCCTCCTCCCCATCCCAGAGCCTGGAGGCGACTTGGAAGCGGAGATAAATACGGGTGTTTGTTTTCCCCCCCAGCAGGAATACAGGGGCTCGACCCTCGAATTAAAGTTGACCTGCTCCTAATCTGGGGCTTGGCCTTTTCCCCTGCCTGCAGCTACTTGAACAAGAATTGGGGAAAGGGTCTGTGAGGGACCCGAGAGTGCCCGGGAGGCGAGGAAGCTGGGCGCCTCTCGGAGCTGTCCCGTCCGGGGCGCGGAGGTGAGGGAGGCGGAGGGCCACAGCCTCTTGCATGGCTGGACCAGGGGTACTGTGGGCCCAGAGAATGGCCCTGACTTCCCAGCTATAGCTCAGTCCTATCAGGTCCTCCTTAATGGGGCCAGGACCAGAAGGCCCTGAATCTTTTTCAGCGACCCCACTAATTTAAGGCACCAGTTTGTTCTCATGTGCTTTGCCAAAGCTCCTCTCCTCTTCTCCGCCATCTCTTCTCCACCGCTCCCCACTCTCACACTCCAGTTTAGTCGGTGACAGGATTTTCTTCTTTTGAATGGGGTGGTAATTCATGTTGACTTTCCTTGCTTCTCACAGGTTCGCGCCGAAAAGCCACTTTTTTCCTCAAATCCAGAGCTGGACAATTTGGTAAGGCTCTCTGTTCCTTACTTTCCCCAGCCTCGGCCCCTTTCCATGCCCAGAAGCACCCACTTTCTCCCAGAGCTCCGGGGAGTCCGAGCAGAGCCCTCTTTTGAAGCTCTGGGGAGCCCGGGAGGAAGGGAGCAGCTTAGAGCCCCGGCAAGGGCGAAGGCGAGCGAGGGACGGGGCAGACGTCGGGGGGAGGGACGCCCAAGGAGGCAGAACAGGGGAGTCGGCGCTGAGAGCGCGAGCAAGGGATGTTTCCCAGGTCTCGCCCCGGGAGTAAGCTGCGAGAAGTGAGTTATTTCCTCTGTTTGCCGGGGCAGCCGGCCGAGCCCAGGGCTGCTAACCCGAAGGATGTAACCGCTGGCACGGCGGAGGGCGGGCCTGGGGTGGGGGCTGGGGAGGTGAGGGGCAGGCCGGCGCAGGCCACTTTTAGGTGCGATTCTTTTGCTAATTTGCACGATTTCAATATTAAAAGTACTTAAATCCGCTTTCAAAGGCCTTGCCTCACCATTCATCTTGAGTATTTCCTTCTTTAGTGAGGACGGATTTCGTAGGGTATGCTCTTCTAAAAAGCTTTTTCTATCCAGAGAAGCGACTTTTTTTTTTTCTTTTTCTTTTTAATTTGGCCTGAGGTCGAGGGAGGGGACGTTTAAAGAGGACTCGGGCGGAGAAAGAAGGCCTGACCCGAGGAAAGCAGTCCTTACAAATAGCATAGTGAACATCAGGGGAAAAGATATTAATGCTTAGGCTCAGGTTGAATCAGATTCCTACCCCGTGGCCAATGAGGCAGAGATGATCAGTAATCACTTGGTTTTTCTGACTATTTCTTGATGTGTGGGTTTTGCCTGGCCACCTGCCGGTTTCTTCTCCCCAGCCCAATTCCCTCACCGCCCCCAAATCAGGACTTCCGAGTTACAGAGCCCTAACTCCATTCCCTAAACTTTTCTTGCAGATGATACAAGCAATACAAGTACTAAGGTTTCATCTTTTGGAGTTAGAAAAGGTAAGCAGGAAATAACACTCCCGGTTTTGACTTAGCCACTTTCGTCTCCTATTTGAATTGGGATGTTCAAACCTCCAGTCTGGAGATTTTGAGCATGTAACCATGTCTTTCCTTCAAATCGCTCCTCAACCCAGAGGCTCAGAGGATGGGTGAATCAGGACAGTCTCTGCTTTTTAAAGTAGCCTCCCAATCCCCAATTTTCCCCCTAGGCAGTCAGGATTATTTTGAAATGCAGCAAACCATTTGTGTTACTGGACACTCAGCCTACTGCGTCTTTATTAGCTCAGCTCACCCTGGGCCCAGAGTTTGCATTAGGTTGCAGGCAGAGGGAATCATTCTAGCTGGAGTATCTTTACATTGCTCTGCAGCTCAATCACTTTCCCCTGGAAACATACAAAACTCTTAACTTACTGAATTGAAAATGTTAATGCTCTCCCCAGTTCCAGTGTTCTAATGTTTTGATGTTGTTATCAGATCAGATTTAACTCTCTGGACTCCCAAATCAGAACCCAGTTATTTCCAGTCCTGTTTCTTTCTCTCTCTTTATCGTAACTTGTTGCTCAGGGAAGTCTCTGGAGAATAATATCTGCTGCAACAATTGCTCTATTGTTTCCTCAACTTCAACTATTACACCCCTTAATTAGAGTTAGTTTGGAAGACATCACACTGTTGCTCTTTCCAAATGTAACCTTGCAACCTGATATTTTTCCTCTTTAAAAATGAAACAAAACAACAACATGAGCTGAACCCCTCTACCATGACCCTCCTTCTAGGTCCACGAACTGTGTGATAACTTCTGCCACCGGTACATTAGCTGTTTGAAGGGGAAAATGCCCATCGACCTTGTCATTGATGAAAGAGACGGCAGCTCCAAGTCAGATCATGAAGAACTTTCAGGCTCCTCCACAAATCTCGCTGACCATGTAAGTCTATGAGCCTTTGGCATTCTTTTAAGGCCGCTGGGGCAAAGCATTATTTGAAACTTGCTTTAGCATTTAGCTCCATTGACTTAGTTTTCTTTTTAAATGATCTGGTCTCTTTTGGTGTCTTTTCCTCTCTTTTTTACTACCTCTGCCATACTCTTCATCTTCATTTCCCCCTTCTTGGACCTCCTCCTATTTATGCTGAGAACCAAAAAGCAGGGAGTTGATAGAGTGATTTGTGCTCTTAATGTGTAAAGTTTCCTGGGTTTGGTGACCTATGCGTTAGCAAATTCTGTTTGATATGGTGACCACTGTCTTTTCTGCTTTCTCAACTCTGTAATAAATGCAGCAGGAATAGAAAGAGGCAAAACAATTAGCTGGACAGGTCTGGAGGGTGTGAGGGGGTGGGGGAGAGAGAGAGAGAGGAAATAGAGAATTGGGGAGTAAGGGCTGATTTCCCAGTCTCTCACAGAGATGACAATCATGAGAATTATTGGCAATCTTGCATTGCATTAGAAGTAAAAGAAGGAGTGAATGAACACATTACAATTCTCAGGGCTTTTGCTCTATAGAAACTTATTGTCAGAATATGGACTTATTGCCAAGTGCCTGAAGCATCTTCATAATAAAAGACAGTAACCTTGATGAACCAATTATTAACAATGTATTACAGAAAGCTGAAGGGAATTATGATTGAGTAACCATAGGTTGGTGGTTGAATTTTAACACTTTAACAGTTGGTGAATGAGGATGAAGAGTATAGTAAGGAATGACTGTATATGTCAGGCCAGGAAAGGAGATTTCTTTCTATTCTCTCTGTTTTTAATCCTATTTTGGAACTGATCTAGTAAGTCTGATGCTTAAAAAAAAAAAGCATATGTAGTGAGACTGAAAATTTGAAAAAGAAGCAAAGAGAAGAAAGATTGCAGCTGGTAGGAAAGGCAAGAGTGGCGAGGTTAAAGAGTGGGTGTGAACAGCAGTTTATTTATAGGAACTCAAGCCTGGAAGTGGGGGACAGGGTGTCTATAGATTATATTCAATTGAACTCACAACCTAAATGATATGGGCTGTAGTCTAATAACTTTGTGGCTGAAATATTAATTTAACACCCTGTATGAGTTAAACAGGTGTTGAGGCTTAAAAGCAGTTTGTCTACCCGCTCCGCACAACCCCAATTCCTGGGTGTTAAGAGGAATGAATTGAGGTGACTTGAGAATAAACCTTCTGTGAGGTTCTCCTCTCCCCCACAAAAAGTTTTGAAAATATGCAGTCATAGATTTTAATAATTAACCTTTGCGCTTGTGGGGGAAGCCTGCCTAAGAACAAAAGTTAGAGAAAGGAAAAGAAAAGCAAACCTCAGTCTAGGATGTCCAGTTCTGAGACAGAATAAATACTGTGGTGTTGAAGGCTCCTGTGCCTCTCTTTACCCTTACCTTTTTTCAGCAGAGCAGGGGAAACTTGAGGGGAGCTCTTTTGTATGTTGAGTGTGTTAAATGAAATCAAAAGGATGCAGCAGCAGCTATGGAAAGTTTATTTGCTGATCTGCGGCTCTGCAGTGTGTGGTTGTGGTCCATGAGGCATGACACTACCTCAGAAATATTTATTTTTGCTGGGTTTTTTTATTTGTTTATTTTCATTGCTTCCTGTTTCTAAATTCATATTTATTTACATTGCTGGGAGAAAGAGGAGGGATCTATTTACATGGTTTGTAAAATGAGAAGTTCACAGTTCTCTGCAGCCAAAAGCTTTTTTAATGATATTTCTAGGGGTCCCAACTACTTGGTTTTCTAGAACAGTTTCTTGGCAACTGTTTTTCCAGTGGATGTATGGAGCTAGAGCATGCTAATGTTTACACAGAAAAAATAAACTGGCGTGTTTAGATTGGCTGATAGACAATACCAATTTATGGAAGTATTGTAATATTTAAATATACGCTCAAGAAGGAAGTTGTACCTAAGAGTAGAGTGCATTAATAATTTAACAGTCATCATCTTTGGATAAAAGAGTCTACTGTAACATTTGTTGCTCCCCTTTCAGGCCCCCAATCAAGTAAATATGACAACTGATTTATTTTGAACCCATGAGGGCTTGCCACCTCATTGGGTGTCATGATTTAAAGCCCTTTATTTCCTAGAGATCTGAACTATAACATTTTTACTTTAGCCTCCTGCTATTTGTTTTGAAAGGAAGCAATAATTTGTTCCACCAGCACACCAAGTGGGAAATGGAGAGATTTGCCACAGATTTGTATTTTATGCTGGACACGAGAGAAAACCTTGGAGAGTTTTCACCATTTTTGAGACTTTTGTACCATAGGTGTATTGATTGTATTCATTTCCAAGCTTCCCCCTACAGAGCAAATCCTCACATGCTTTTCAGTCTCTTCTACAAACTTGCCCTCCTTCAACCCCCACTCCTCCCCAGCCACGAAAAAGTAAAAATAGCACAGAGCCACTACCTGAAAAGTGGTGTGAGTGGGACATTCTCAGCATGTAAATGTGTCCGATTTGAATCTTTAGGTTTATTTTTTCATTTGCTTTGATATGCATATTTAATACTTCGCCCCAGGCTGGATCTCATTTGGTGAACACTGGTGCAGGGGTGACGATGAGGCACTTCAGAAGGGCCCAGACAGCGTGTTGTTTTCTCTGTTTTATCTGTTGGCCCACTATTCTGATCTACTGAGCTTCCTCGTGGTTTTATTTGCACATGAAATGCTGAAAGCATTTCAACTTATTGGCTATGAATAATGACAGCTAAAAAAGAAGTGTAGTTTAATTTGTTGTGTGCCAAGGTTTCTCTTGTGGAGGTGACAGTTTGTGACAGCTGTTTGACACCCCCCAAACACATACACCTCTATCCTTATTAAGTGGTATCAAGCTACATTGTGTGTGTGTATGTGTGTTTAAGGAAGGAGCAGGCAAAGAGAGAGAGCAAGAGAATGAAAAGAAAGAATAAGTGTGTAATTCTGTGTAGTAGAAAGCAGAGAGAAAAGCATCAGAAGCAATGTATCAGATACAAAATAGCTTTCAATATTCTTATTAAAGAATTTGAAAATATAAATGAATAAAAGTAATGGATATATAGATCTTCAAAGCAAGTATTATGACAGACTTTTAGGAATGAATTTTATATATTATTACACAGTAAATCATGCTAATTTCACATTCTATAAAGTTATGTAAATCATCTCATATAACATAGATGCATTAAAAGAAGACAATCATAACAATCTTACCGTCCATTCCTCACATTCACTGAGGATCCTGAATTTGTGCATTTATTATTAACACTTACATATGATAGGCATAATGATAAGAAGTTTGGAAATAAATGGAAATGTGCAGCAGTGGCTACTATTTTGTTGTGTTTAATGAATTCATGATGCATGCTTATATTTTTAATATTATAATCTATTTTATCTTACGCTCTTATTGTAACATAAGAATAATTGTTATATGTAGGGAATAGCTTATACAAAAGAATATTCAATTTTTTGGAATATTGGGGAGAAAAAATATATGATAATCAAAAGAAACAGAACTCTGTTTTTCAGCTGCAGTTCATGTTAGTTTCCCAGACATTCAGATTCATCATGTTTAAAATAAACATGTCAGAAAAGCAATTTTTTTAAAAAAAGTTTCAACTTGAAAACTGTTGGGAAATAATCATGTTTTTCTTAGTCTGTAGAATTTCTGAATAATAGGTAATATCCACATGATTCTGCCTAATTTTAAGTCAAGTCTTCAGACCTAGTGCAGACAAATGAAATGTATCTTCATGTTTACATATAAAGATATTACGTATCTTTGGGTGAAGATTAGACAAATGAAATTTATTTGTTTGGAATATATTCTCTGAGCTAAGCTTTATTTGCTTGAAGTGCATGTAGTTATACAATTATATTGTTATTCCTAGTTAATGGTCACAAAGAGCTACATTTTATTTTCTTCGAATGAATTAAGTAGAGGGAAGAAAATACAGTTATGTCTGTTAACAGCTAATGGCAGGTGCCTTAAAATTGACTGGCTCTAATAACATACTAATAAAAGAAAAATTATTTTAATTTTTATGTTGAGGGCCACAATTTAAATGAAGATATGCTGATGTTTTCTAATGCATTTCTGAATATATCAAGTTTATTTATGTCTATACAGGTTTTTAAAATGGGTTAAAATCAGAGGGGAGAATCTTCAGAATCTTTTTCCTAACAGAATATGGACAAGTGCTTGTAGATAAATTCTATTGCTACGTGAAAAATTAGAGGCCAGTGACAGTGAGGAGAAGGACAGGTTTAAGTTGTTGGTCTATAGACTATCAAGGGGGAAATAATGAGATTTGATAATAGTATTAATAATATGAGTAGTTTATTTTATTCTGTAGTTTCTTATGTCCTGGTGTAAGATTTGACCTTATGGTGTGCAATCCAAAGCCTATGAGGACCCATTCCAGGAAAGTTCTACCTCTGAGCTTTGTCCACCAACTCCAGGAAACATGGCTGGGCATGGGTTTTCTGTTGTTGTTACTGCTGCTGCTGCTGCTGCCTAGTTTCTGGTAGTTGGTAGCTTTCCTGTTAATTTCTCATCAAGAGTAATTACACTATTTAAATCATTTAGATTGTACAGTTGGAGTATGTTTTCAATGTGACTGTGATGAGATGAAATTAAACAAAGGTCGCACTTGACAACCACGTAGACATTCACTACCAGATTTTAAAAATTGGCATTTTTTTGAATTCATTTTTTTTTTTAAGTACTGAATGTTCTATGGAATATCCCAGCACAATTCAAAATTATAGGAGACGTTTTATACCATGGCATTACACCCACAATATAAGAGATTTCTGTCTTTTCTAAAAGTTGCTCTGTTAAATAGAGGAGTCATTTGCAAAGGATACTTGCCACTTCCGTGAGAGTTGCTCACATATTAATTCCCAAAGCTTAATAGAGAGGTAGGAGTGGGAGATGAGGGAAGGACGCTGGCTCTATTTACATTTTTAAAGAGTGAGTCCAGGTTCTTCTGAAAGCACACACAGGTCTCCTGAGTTCTTATGTCAACTTTAGAATAACGTAGTTGAAATTCCAACATTTGTTCAAACCATACAATTAACATTTTTTAACTTTTGTACACTTCAGTACCCCAAGACAGGAGTCTTCATCTTATTTTTAAAAATAATTTTTGCATAATGTTAATGAGGAGTTAAAACATTATGAAGTCATAGAGAGTAGGTAACATTATGTGTGTTGATGCAAGTATATCTCCCCATGGTTTAAATATATCAAGTCAGATTAGTTTTGTATGCCTCATTTGCTGATTAAAATATCTTTTTGTATATTTGCTATTACTTCCTACCTATGAACACATATTCTGAGTTACTTTACTGTTTTTCTGAGTTCTTACATAATTTTTCACTTGATGTTTTATATAGTTGTACAAATTCTAAAAATCAATGCTTATTTTTAAAGTATTTTTTAATAATAGAAATAAGGAGAAGTGACCCTAGGGATTACCTTGTCTAACTCCTTAATTTTAAAGAGATAAAGGAAATGAGTGCCAGAGAAACAAAGTGCATCACTTGCTTAAGGTCACATGGCCAGTTAGAGGCGGCACCCTAGAGTTTTAATTCCAAACTAATGTTTTCTCGCCTATACCATGTCCATTGAATCACCTTTTCATTTGGGATCTAAAACGAGTTTCCAGTTATTTTGGATAGAACTTATATGCTGTATGGCTTTTTTTTCTCCTTGGAGTCTAATACATTTTACTTCCCCACTCAGTTTTGTATTTCTTTAGAAACGCTTACACATTTTAGCCCAATGAGCAGATTCATATGCTGTGTCATTTAAACAGGGAAATACCAGCAATTTACCGGTACTTATTAAGTATTATCCTATAGGTAGGTCCCTCATGGAAATGCCATAATAGTTGAAAACGTTACAATTTCACCGTATCTGCAACTTCAACAAAAGAGTCGCGCACATGATTTGCTTCCTATGCCCAGAGACTCTTGTCCTCCCCATGCTTTTTTCTAGATTTAGCAAAATTCAATGATGGTGCTAAATCAATTTTTTTTTTTAACTTTCAAGGGAGAAAACACTGGCAGAATTGTGTTTCCTAGGGAAAGCTGTGTGTAAATGAGAAACAGAGGAGAGCAGCAGAGCGCTCTCCTGTGGCCCTGCTACTACAAGCTCTGCCCATATTGTCTCCTGCTTTTATATTAATTACAACTTGCATTATCAGCTGTGAGTCTGTAGCCCAGCAAATAGAAAATACTGCCCCTGGAGACCCAGCTTCTTGTATCTATTTTCCATCTCCTTCTATTGTGCTCCACTCAGTATTCACTGCTTTTCTCCTGGTAACACTGCTCTGTAATGCAATTACGTAAGAGCAAGGAGAGTACCATATTTGACTCCCAATTATTAAAGCCACTGGGAATAGAAACATGTTCACTCCTTGCCCTCGGGTGTCTTCATGATACTTTTGGCTGGAGAACAGGACAGATGTTATGGAATGCATATACCTGAATACTCACCCACACACGTGCACACAGCTAGCATTTCTCTTTATTTTTCTACTTGCGTCATGTGTTTTTTTTTTTTTACATGCTTTTGTATGCCACGTTGGTTTCAGGATTCACTAAACTTCTGCATATAATTTGGCAGAATGCCAGACAGTTATTCTTGAAGGATGTAAACTTGGAAACTATCTGGGGGTGGGGAGAAGAAAGGAGTTGGAATGGAAACAAATATTTCGGTTTAAGAGAAACACAGTGTTAACGGTAATAGATTATGTCTGCCCATATAGGTAACAATTTTGTATGACCCAGGTGGACCAGTTTTTTGTTGACGAAATTATCAGTATTTGTCTTGGTATATGCTGACATCACCAGGTGTAGCTGAATACAGACAAGTTGGAGTAAGTAACTCCTTAGCCTTGAAACGGCAGAGGGTTGTGTCTGTTCTTCCTTCTTTCAAATTAGGTGAATATCATGTCCTACTCCTTAGTTTGGGTCAGTCTCTCAAACAAGACCATAATACTCGAGACTCTCTGGAAATGAATGGGACACTTTTTCAGAAGAGCATTTTTTAGGAGTGAGGGAGGAAAGAGGGAAGAGATAAGGGAGTGGCAAATTAGGTAGTGGACTTGGGTAAATTTCGGTTTGGGGTGGAAAACCAAAACCCAACTTAATTTGGAAGAACAAACGGCTCTTAACGTAACATTTGCTTATGTGGCTTATTTTTCACTCCTTTACTTTAGAAAACACCTTCTTTAAAAAACCATTGAAAGAAATACACTGAATTATAAATTAATGAGGCCTGACTTTAAAACTCAACACAGGTTTAGCTGATAGGGACAAACCAGTGTTTTCAGTTACAGGGAGTCCTTCTGAGTGATCCCTTCAAATCACTGCAGTGTCTAAATAGAAAGACTCGCTCCAGCTTCTTTCCAACGATTATATAATAGCTATTGGATGACATTTGCCTTAAAACATAGTTGAGGTGTTAGTGGTTAATTATTGTAATTTTCATGAGAGGTAAGGAGCTTTTATAGCATCCAACTTAATAAAAAGCCTGCAGTGCATAAAATTAACGGCACTTTCTGTGTACAATGAAAAGTTTAGCTTAGGTGAATGTGTTGCAGTTACTGCATTTTCTAAAAGAAGGCTCCAGCCTGTGTTGGTGCAGGACTAAACTCATGCCATGCTATTGTTGGTTTTTTTTCCTGTGTAATTCTTCTAGCTCTTTATCTGATTACCATCCAGCAAACAGCTGACACGAAGAGGCCGAAGAGGCCACAAAGCTTGAAGAGTCCCTGTATTCTGTTTGCCTTTTGCTTGAAACTATTGGGATAGTTTCTAACTTAGATTTTTTTTTTTTTAAAGAGCTCACAGGCATTTCTTTGTATTAATACAGGTAGCAGAAAACCTAGGTTTTTATTTTATTCTATTCAATTTCATTCTCTAATCTACTTTCTCAAACGTGTCTTCATTTTACAGATCTATACCTGTGCCGTATTTCTAGTCACAAAATTTCTGCTCAGAGTTTTTTCACTTTGAATCAATTGCTAGCCTGATGGCAGTGCCAGTAGCATTATTTGATATAGACATTATTAATCCATAGAGCTCTGGGTTATTTCATCATTTATCAAAAATGCCAAATATTAATTTATAGTTTGTAGCAAATCTGTAGGGAAAAAAATAAATTTTTGTTTTTGTTGTTGTTTCAAGTTTGGTTACATTTTATGTGCTATATTTACATTGTAGAGTTGATGCTGAGAAAAATGACAGGCTGATTTTTTTTCTTGATGAACTATATATAATGGTGACTATATATAATGGCAAGGTTACTTTCCGATGGTCATGGGGTTTTTTCAGATGGTCATGGGGTTTACATGTTGCCTATACCCACATGGATCTATCTGAATTCTTATTTACCAATTCTAGTAAGAAGAAGTGGTGTATTTTGATTGGTTTTTAAAATAATTTCCCCTCCCGGGCCCCCAAAGAATTCACTAGCCAGTGGGTCTGTGGGCTTAGTTGGATTCGTCACATGCAGGTGACAAGTGTACAGCTCTGGCTTTAAGGCTGGTCTGTTTCATATGCTGTTCCTACTCTCCATTTCTGCCAGAGGAAATTCCATCTCTTGCCTGCCTTCATGTGGTGCTGATAAAGTCCTTCCTGTACATTAGAATTCCTGTTTTCCTTTAAGCAACAGCAGGGTATTGAGAATGATCAGGAAAGGGGAGGAGGAACAGAAGAAGAATATACTCAGCAAAGTAGCACGAGCTATAACTCTCACTTTGCCTTGCATGTCCTTTGAAACAAGCAGTTCTTCCAGGAAAAAGCACTGCTCAGTGAATTTAAGCTGTGAAGCTCCAGTGAAAGTCCTTTCTAGTTTATTAGATGGCTAGTAGTTCATATACATTCCATTTTTAAAATTATTGTTTGTGCAAACTAAAGCAGAAATCAATAATTTATTAAGTATTGATATAGTGATTAATATCACTGCATCTGTTGGTTGTATAATCAATCAGTTGGTGGTAATTTTGAGAGTTTGTACAGGCTATTTTAGAGCAATGCATTTGAAAGATGTGAAGGGCTTGCCCATATATTCTTGAGCCTGCAATTTTAAGGGAGTCACTGAATTTTGTAGGTGTTAATGTTCTGAAGTATTTAGTATTCAAGAGTGCTGGGACCTATTTCTTGGAAGAACATACCCTAATTAAGACAGCAAGAGTAAAAAGCACTTTTACGTTTTTAGGTAATTTTTTTTCTTACTTTAAAAATTAACTTTATTTAGGTTTAAATTTGCAAAATGTACCCGCTTTAAAGTGTATATTTCAATTAATTTTAACAAATGTATACACTGATGTAACCATCACCACATCAAGTTCTAGAGCATCTTTTCCTTTTTGTACCTATTGCTAGAAAGACAACACTCTGTACTAGGGCATGTGTGCATGTCTACTGCCGCAAATACTAATATGTACACATTTTTTGTCTCTCTCTGTGCCTTTCCTTTTGGTTCCTCATTTATGGCTGAAATGGTAACTGTGGAAAAATTCCTTGGCATCCCGACACCAGAACCCTTCATCTTGGCGAGACCACGATGATGCAACCTCAACCCACTCAGCGGGCACCCCGGGACCCTCCAGTGGGGGCCATGCTTCCCAGAGTGGAGACAACAGCAGTGAGCAAGGTAAAAGGTCAAACGTTTTACTTGTGCAAAGTAGGCATGACTAAAATAACTTTAGTATTTCCTGATATCAGGACATTTGCCTCCATGTACACAGGAGGGTGGCAGGTTAGGGGGAGTAGAATCAGCTGCTATTTAGAGAGACATTATTTTCTCTTCTTAACTTACTTAAAAAAAAAATGAAAGTGAGTTGTCTGATCTTTAAGTGGGCATTAAAATAACAATTGATTAGTTCTGCCAATTCTTTTACAAATTTGGTTATCTACACTTTACTTTTGTGTATGTAAGTGGAATGACAGACCTACTCCACTGCTGTGTTGCGGTAGTTTGAATTAGACTATAAACAGGATATTTTGCTTATAATATCAACTATAAGAGTTCCCCATAATCAAGTAATTGTGCCTCTAAAGCACATAATATGTAAAAATCTGTTCTTATTAGCTCCAGAAATACTACAGGAATTTTCTGTGAAATCTTGTCTTGGGAAGATGGATTTTGAAATTCTTAGAGTATTTTTTTGCCCCCATTTCCATTCAGCTAACGTGGTGACTCTTGTCACAAGTCCTAAAAATTGGAATAATCAGAGGGCAAGGGGGACATCAACTGCAGAGGCTGAAGAAGCCTAGTGCAATTTAGAATAAATTTTACCATTTAAAACTCACCTATTGCACAGAGAGCAATTATATATTGGTAGGGATGACTCTTCTATGGCTAAAATGATAATTTAAAGGAAGATACATTATTGAATGTGGGCCAGGAAAGTGTATAGATTTTACTTTTTAATATTTTACATTAGATGGTGTCTGATCTCCTAGGTCTATTTCATCTCTATTATGACTGTGTTTATGGCCACAATATTTAAGCATTAGACAGGCTTCCAAGTAGAGGACAGTTTAACAGCTTGAGCTGTAGTTATATATGCCATTTAAAAGGGGTTGTTGATGTAGGGTGTGTGCCTTCCCTCCTCCAAGTTTCTGGCCAGGGATTTTGGATTCCTGGGGTTCTACAAGAGTCTAGAAAAAGGTCCTTTCTAGGATGCCTTTCACCTGTGAATGGGTCCAAATTAGAATCCAGGTTTAAGCAAGTTGCAGCTGACACAGAGATGAATACTATCAGATGGTAAATTGTAGAAGGACTTGTAAATTGTATCTGTACAATATATACTGTTTTTATTAGACCATTTAGATTGTATGTAAAAGAAAACTAAATTATAAGGCACTTGGAAGGGAACTTGTACATAGAGTCAATGGATATGTAATGCAAGGACTTAATTGTGTTTCCACGTCACGGTGGTAGACTTCTCAGTGTGGTTAAACCTGGAAAGCTTTCTATGACTCCGTCCCCTCCACCACCCCAAATCGTGGCGACATAAAGGGTGAAATGTATCTGTTAGTAAAAACAAAACACCCTAAACATTGTACAAAAGAGGGGAAAAGGAGAAGCAGACTTAATGGTCTAATGAGGCTATCTTCCAGAGACTTCTTGTGTGTGAGGCTCACTTTGACCTTTCACTTTGCTCAGGAGCCCTGCGCTTCATTTTTCACATTCTTGCAATTACGTTAACGCTTCAAGCATTTCTGACTCCAAGTCAGCGAGCAACACCAGGCATAACTCAACACTGTGAGTTTTTCTCCTCTCTGTAGATTCATTAACAGGTCACCAAGGTCCCAACTGAAATTTAAAACTGACTGGTTCTGTTGGGTTAGTTGAGTTATGGCAAGGGAGATAGCAGGAAAGGGCCAGCGAGAAGAGGAGGCTGGAGAGAGAAGACCCTGGGGTTTGGAGCAGGGAATACTGCAGTGGCCAAAACATGAAGTTTTATCATTTGGTTAGTTTTTTTTTTCCTTCTGTTTTGTCGGTTATTTTTGTTTTTTGTGGGTTTTGTTTTTGTTTTTGTTTTTGTTTTTTCTTTTTCTTTTTTTTGGTCAGGAAAGACAAGAGCTCTGAGACTGATACACTGGTGGAAACAATGCACACAACCTCTGTGCTGTGGGTAGCCGCACCCACTTATCTGATGTTGAAGGATTTGATCCTTGTAGGATTTTGTTCCTTTAATCATATCTCTGTGGGATTAAAGAAAGGACATGGTAGCTTATGTGTATGAGTATTAGGAAGTCAGTCACTTCCCTGCATCAGAGTTTGAGAGAAAAAAAGTTATGATTCTTGTAAAATGGTGACTGTCTTGGCATGGAGAATTTCTTAGCTGCGTTACTGTATAAAGTGGTTAAAGCACATGTATAAGAATATTCTGGTTTTTTACAGCAAACTCTATATTTTGAAGGCCAGACTTTGAGTGTATTTTGTCATACTCATGACCATATTAGTCTTTTAAACATGTTTTCAAGGTATTTTGATATTTTGCCCCACCAAATTGTCCAGAGTAGCTTTCAGGGGGAAAGATTAATTATCTGCTTCAGGGCAAAGTCAACAGAGATATTGACTGAATTCACATATGCTTATCCTAGGTTAAGTCTTGGGGTTGATGTATAATGGAAAACTGGGGAGGAAAATTTATGTTCTTAGTATTAAAAATGTTATAATGTTTCATTGGAAACCAAGTTCATAGTTTATCAAAGAGTTTTCTTGCTTATTCAGAATTCATTAACACAACAGGCATATGGAAAACTGTAAAATGACTCAGTTTCAAAACAAGTTATGATAAACAGAAAAAATAGGGAAGAATTGTACTAAATACAATGTTTTCATACACATTTTAAATTAAAATTTAATAGCCATATGCTATAAAACAATACATGAATTTATGTTGCTTTGTAATTTTTGTGAATATTTTTGCTACAGTGATTCATACACATCTTTACTTTGGAACCTAAAAATACCTCATTTTATGACCTGATAGTGAAAGAGCTACAGTTACACAGGTGAAAGGTCATCTTTTCCTCCTTAGTGTTTGTGCAACAAACAGAAAGGAGGAAAAAAAACCATCGAATTTTTAAAATATTGTAATAAATAAACTTGGTAAAATGTAAAACCTGACTTTACTCTATCTTTCAAACAGCACATGCCTAGCAGTAAACTATATAAATATGAACCAGACTTTTCATTCACTCTGATTTCTCTTGCTAAAAGCAGCCAAAGGGAGGGAGTTTGTCTTGTTAGTCTCATTAGAATGAGGAAGGAAATCTGGTTTTTCAAGGATAGAATTAGGGTGCAGACTCCGGGCTTTGGGGAAGTAACTGGCCTTCTTTGTGTCTGGCTTCCCATCAGTAAAATGGGGCTTGATAATAAGACAGGGGGGTCCCTGATTCTGTACCTGCTGAGTCAAAAGCTGCTTTGTATTTCATGTGTATTTTGCCAGAGTAAAGACTAGGAAGGAGCCCCCTTGTTCCTAGAGCACTTTGAGAGCCTTAGATGAAAGGCACAATATATGTACAAAGTATTATTATTATTGATGGGTTTGTGTAGCTCCCATTAACGCTGATGGGAGTTACGCATGTGAATTGGCAAGAGAATAGACCCCTCAGTGTTTAGAGCACATGAAATTTACATTTTTTCCACTGCTGTAATTGAGATGTTGACAAATTGGAGAATATTGATGAGCCTTTGTTTTAAGTATTTCGTGCCAAGTTTGTTTTATTTTTCCTGGTTTGAACAATGGTATGGGTTCAGCAGCAATTAATAAAAAGGGTAAAGATAACTTTGTATTTCAATATTTTGATGTGCCAATATGAAATAAATTGTCTTAGGCAAATGGAATATGCTGTTTTAATCATTAGCTATGCATGAGAGAAAAATTGATGTTGACATCTTTGCTGTAAAATCATTGTAATGGGGCCTTCCTTACAATTCATTTTTGTAAAATTCATTTTGTACATTTTGCAGCAATTGAACAATCCCTGCACTGTGAATAGGCAGGATTCCCAGAAATACCGAGACAGTTGGCCCAGTAACTGCTGAGCTCACACTGCACGCCACACGCACGTTAACCATGCTGTTGCCAGACCCAGTTTAACCTAAATATATTAGTATTCTAGCGTGTGTAGATCTCTAATCTTTTAGGACACCAGGCTGTACAAGCCAGCCTAGTTCCCCTCAACTCTGCCAGTTACCACACCCCTCCAGCGATGTTCCCATCTATCATCCAGGCAATGAGGCTGGAATCCCATAGCTAAATATTTATTTATATATTATACAGTTCTTTAGTAAATATGGTGTTGAAATCTACAAATATCTCCTTAGTAGTGAATAAAGTGTTTATAGGTAAGCAAGCCTCTAAAATAGTATTTCAGTTTTGAGTTTATTATACATATCATAGCTATAAAATAGTATTTTTCCCCACCAGAATAGTCCAGTTATATGTTTGAAGGAGGGAGAAAAAACTTCAAACCCACTTACTGTGGGGCCTGAATATGTTCTACTGGGATTTCTTATTCAATCTAGAAAAACTCTGTCAATGGAATGTTTTCATAGTGGCGGCAATCTCTTTAAAATAACCCTAAATACAATATGACAGATGCCATCTGGCATAATCTTTTGCTAGTTGCTTTTAACTTTTATTTTTCCTAGAGCTAAGTTCATCCAAAACTGGTCACTTACTGTTATGATAAATACAATGACATTTCTTTTCCTCCTTGCCCTCCTAATTGTATCAAAAAATTCTCTGAGACTATAATTGATAATTGAACATTGCCACAGAAGAAGCTTTTGTAGTATAACGTATGGAATATTTATATTGCATTTTCTTTCTCTCCTCCCCCCTCAATAAAATAAAAAAGAAATACCATCCTTTAACCATCGGCAAACATCCAAAGAATTTCTGTTGATTTTCTTAGGACTTTTTAGAGTAGTAACCATTAGAAATAAAATTAAACTCTTCTAATAAATAAATGCTCCAGGAGCATGTAATGGTGCCCATAAATGCTTAAAAGCTTTCTATAATTGCTGTTAATTTTGAGTAATTTCTTCCTATATGTATCAACTTACTTGAAAAACCCAGAGTTGGGATTTCTAGATTTTTTTTTAACTTAGTCATGTAAAGGGATGTCTCTTGATGCCAGTTAGAGTTTAATTTAGAGTAGTAATTAAACTTGAATACTGCCTCATAAACAAAAGATAAACAATAAACCAGCCACGTTCCCTGCTGTTTCATAGCTTTCTTTCCCAGATGTTTTAGCCTGATAATTTTTACACAGTGAACTACCTAACATGGAGTTTTGTGGACAGAGGTAGAAAATGAGTTTTCTTTTTTGTGCCCCGCCACCCCCCATAATCCTTTATTCCCTCCAAAAAGCAAAATGCGGAGGAATTTCCACTATTTAGATTTTTAAAAATCCTGATAAAATAAATACTTAATGCAGATGTGCTTTAATGATAATTATAGTTCTTTTGCTTAGATATTGCTTTTTTTTTTCTTCGAAGCTAATCTGGTCATGAATGTCTTTCACATTTAGTAATAGAAAGAAGAGCATATTTTTATTTAAGTAAAATCTTGACAGTAAGTCAAAGAAAGAGAAGCTTGATAATGGAGAATTTTTCTTCCTACCCTTCTTGCCACGTCCCCGCCTCCCCCTCGTGCATTCCCACCCACCACCAGCATTACTTTAGGGTTCTACTCTTCCTTGGGCTACAAGGGTTTCTCTGTCCAGTGCTGGACCCCTCCACTGTCAGCCATGATCTTTCTAATTGTCAGGTACGAGTCGGCCGTTCAATGCAGAAGCCATGTTATTTTCACTGGGTGGGGTAATTACTGAAAGCTGAGAATAGCTGCACTAAAGACAGAGGGATACTTTCATGATCCCATTAGCATAAGAGTGGGTAAATTATTCATGCCAAGTGAGGATTCTATGGGGAAAAGTATAGTTAATGCACATAGTTTTTAAATGTATCCCTTTCTGCTCTGAGACTAAATTCTTGTTGGAATCAGTTCTCAGACATTTACGGGAAAGCTCTGGTGGCGTGTTAGATGCAGTTCATCTCTCTCTGTTTGCAGCGCTCTCAATAGAGACCATCTGGCAAAGATCCAAAAGGTGATTAAACAAAATGATCAGCTCTTGTTGCTGTGTTACATGTCCAATACTCTGGATTAAAAAACATGACCCAGGACAGTCAAGCTAACGTCATGCTGCTCCCCTTTCCCCCTCCCCTCTCGGTGTAAGAATTCAGATGGTCCACAAATGTGTGTGCCATCTTTGTGTCCTTATGGCCCATAATCATGAACAGGTTGTGCAAATGGCTCTTTCTGTAGCACTGTCTGTTCCAGCAGCATAGAAGCATTTCATATTAATTGGGTCAGTCTAATACTCATATTGACATGGGGAAAAATTACTAAAATTTATTCTTATAGCAGACAATGAATATGTGTGCTTTCTGCCATGAGGGAAGTGAAATCTGACAACTGGCTTGTGCAGCTGATTAATTTTTCTTGAAACTGGAGAAAATCAAAGCATGAAAAACTGTCATTCTCTGAAAACAATGCACGACCCTTTATAACTAAACAAAATGGATTGGTGGTGGGGGCTTTAGGAGAGCTTGTGGAAATGAGCTCTGGTTTTAACGCCATAATCAGGGATGAATTTACAGTGCCATTCAGAAGAGTCCTCCCTCCCCATAAACAAGCTGATAATCACAGGGAAGCTGACTTCCAATTAGCTTCTCCTTCCCTCACGCGGATCAGGGTGTTTATATGTCCTCCTTAAGCTTTGATATGTCACTGCTGAGTTGGTACATCTCATGTCACATTTGAAAGTTTGGAAATAAAATGTTTTATTATGAGGAAATCCTGCTAATAAGCAAGGTAATTTTCAACCAATCATTTCACGATTGAGTTAAGGTAAAAATGCCAAGATTTGTGACTAAGGGACAGATGTATCTTATCTTTGGGGGTTTGCACCAAATGCCAAGTAGAAATATAAATTGAACAAACCAGACATTGTGAGGAAGTGATTGAAGAAATATTGAGATGAAATCTTGGAATGAAATATATATATGTATATTTATAACAATGCTGTGAATTGCTTACATGTCACATTTGCATAAGCCTGAACAGTGCTTTTATTAAGGGTCAATTTAATGTGTGTTAGTTAAGGCAAAACACAAGACTGTTGCTCATTAAATGATTCAGAGGTTACAGCTGACCATTTAATATCGTGGAGCTAGTCTATGACTGATATTATAGCATAAATTTGAGCGCAAATGTCAAGAAGAGATAAAGAATAAAGCAGAAAAGAAAAAAAATTCTCAAAAACCACTTTAAAACATCATCGTTTCATGCCAGCCACCCTTTCTAAGGACGGGGGAAAGCAGTAGGTAAGAAATACAGACGGGCACAGGACTCAGGGAGGGGAAGTGAGGTCCCCCTAGAGTCAGTGCAGTGTGGCAGATGAAAGGGACTTGCATAGCCTTGGGGGTCTTAAGGCTATTATAGGGCAACTCATGCTCTGTTATCATGCTGATTTTTCAATTGATTTTTGGCTGAACAGTACTTGTTGAAGCCCTCCAGAGCATCCGACACAGCCTTGTGGTGCTATATGTTGTAATACACGTGTTCTGTTTTTCCCTTCATTGTCTTTACTTTGCTTGGGAAGAATAGTCTGTGATGATGCCATGTTATTTTCCCCCTTCTTTCTTTCTTATTTCTGCCCTCAGAGAGTTTCTGGAAATTCCTATTGTTTCTTGAAGGGATGTTGGGGCGGGGAGGAGGGTAGTAGGAGAATCACTTTTTATTCATCTTTATACGTTGACATTTGTTTTTAATTTGATCTTTAAAAATATTTTTATGCCACAGCAGACAATAATATAAACCCACTTTATTGACCAAATTTATCTCACCATAGTTTTGAGCTGTTCACTACTTTTGTAATGAAAAGCAAGAAAGCAACACTGATATTTCATGAAAATCTAGTTCTTCATTAAAATGAAAGTGAACCATTTTAGTATCCCTGCTATACAGAGATAAGGTTCCTCAGCTTGCTAGAAAGCCAGATCTTGAAAAGGGAAATAATGGAAGGAGACCCAGAAGGAGCATGTCCTTGCCTCTCTTCCTCCTTGGGAATTCTTACTGATGAAAATCCAGTTCTAGTATTATCTCCTCCTTGAAGCCTTTCTTATTTGCCCAGGTGTGGGGCCCGTGCTTCCTTCTTTGCAGCTCTGTGGCACTTTTTACCTCTATTATAACATCTTTTACATTATGTTGTAATTACTTGGTTCCTGTCCCTCTCTGCTTGCTTTTCCAAGGTAGAGGATGTCACTTATTCAACTATCTAGTAGTAGCATGTCCACTTTTGAATCAATAGACAAAATAAACAGATTTTGCTTTTTTCTTTTTTATGGTGAGTAAATTGATCAAAGTTTTGTGCTTATCGATTCTGTGATGTAATTGAACATAAATGAACTATTTGGAACATATTGATACATTCAATCAAATTTCATTACATCCTTAAGAGACAACAATTATTTTGTTTTACTGATTTTGTTGTGTTTGTTACTGTCTTAAATAAGTTAATGCACCATCAGCTCTACTTTAGAATTCTTTTGGTTATAGGTAGGTTCTTAAATTTTAGGTTTCTATTTTAAGTATTATTTTAAGGGAGTACTCAAAATGGGACTTGTCTTATTTGTTCTTTAGTGTCTTAAATTATGTACATATGGTCAGAATTTGGCCACGGGGTTTCTTTGTATTATGTTATCTATACAAACATATGTATTAATATATGTTTTTAAATGTAATGGTGACTCTAATAAGGAAAATTGCTTAATATGGCATGTAGTTTCCCATGATGAACTCAAGGTCCATTTTGCTTATATTTCTTGTTTAGGATGGGATTGACCTTGGGGGAAGTCATTGGTCTTCACACACAGGTAAAGCAGCCTGGAAGTAATTCTTGAATTTTTAGGCCCCATATGCTTTTGTTGATTTCCTACATATGTCCTTCAGTTTTTTATAGTTTGCTCTCTTGAGCAAGCATAATTGTTTTCAGTGATGCAAGCCAAACGTTGTAGCAAGTTCTTTTGGGTTACTGTCTAGAGTTTTGGACTGTGAGTCAAGAGACCTGTGCTTTAAGGTCATGATTGCATTGAAAAGGGCACAGACCTAGGAGACAGAGAGACATGGGTTCGAATTCCAATCTTACCCAATATCGGCTAGATTCAGTTTCTCCATCTGCAAAGTGGAGTGCTTAATATGATCTTGCTTATATTAAATGAGATTTCACATAACATTGCCTGGAACCAGTAACTGTTGGTTCCTGTGTTCCCCTTCTCTCCTGTCCTGTGATGACACTAATTAGCTGCATGACCTTGGATGTACCCCTTAAACTCTTTGAACTTTTGTTCACCTGTTAAATAAGATTGAATTAGTTAATCTTTTAAATTCAAGCTCCAGAAGTCTAATGTTTACAATTCATGGGTCATATTTTTTATTTGTACATTTTATCTTTTAACATAGAGAGGCTGTTAAGTTTTTCATCCGGAGTGTAACATGAACTTTTTTATTTTCTTGATTTATAGTATGTAGTGAAGGAATGTATTTTGTTGAGACAGGGTCTTGATCTCTTTCCTGGGCTAGAGTGAGGTGGCATCATCATAGCTCAATGCAACCTCAAACTCCTGGGCTCAAATGATCCTCTTGCCTCAGCCTCCCAAGTATTATAGCTGGGACTGCAGGCTCTCGTCACCACACCTGGCTAATTTTCTATTTTTTGTGGAGACGGGATCTCACTCTTGCTCAGATTGGGCACAAACTCCTGGCCTCAAGCAATCCTTCCACTTTGGCCTCCCATAGTGCTAAGATTATGTGCGTTAGCCACCGCACCCAGCCGGGAATATTTTTTGTTTCTTGTTTTTGGTTACTGGGAGAGCTTTTTTTCTTCTCAGTTGGTAAGAAAATAACTAGGCATTAGAGTTTATTTTCTGAGGATGGTAGAATGCCATAGTTCACATGTAGGACATGTAAGGTGGTGATATTAATATCAGTAGACTGTTCAGTCTGCTAAGTGTGAAGTGCATTTTCCATTATCTAATTAGAACTCTCTCTGTTGGAATTTCTGTGCTATTCACAAGTAGAACAATAAATGAAAACCAATACAGAGGCTGAGACTCTACCCTCTCCTGAAATGTAATCCAGATCATTCCAGAAAACCTAAATAATTTTCAGGAGAATTTTACAATTAAATATAGTTAGCTGAATTCTAATTATTTGAAGACTATAAATTCATACAAGATATAGATGAGTACTTTTTGTTAGTCGATGAAATATTTGCTTAACCAAAGCACTTTCTCCTTAACCCTTCCTACCAGCTACCCTTCTTAGTATTGCCTCAAAACCAGTCATTCTTTTTTTATAAGTTTGAAGATTTACAAAAGTAGACTGGGAGTGTAAAAATCTCATATTTCTTCTTCCAACTAACATTTGTAACAAATGCCATCCACTAAAATAAAACTTCCAAAATTTCTATGTACTAAATGTGAAAGATGAAGAAAAGTTGATAAATCATTGATTATTGAAAACTTATGGGTGTCCTTTTCTGAGAGATGGCCACACACTGGTGCTGATGTGTAGCTTCACACACCTCTCTGGAGGCAGAAAGCTCTCTGTCTCTCAAGACCTCTTCTAAGTGTTTGCTGTTTAAATTCAACACACAAAGATATTCATCGAGAGAGGCACTCTAGGATTAAAAATATGGAAATCACAAGGGTCTCTGCCTTCAATAGCTTACCTCTCCCAGGAAGTGGGAAGCACCTTGGCAAATACACAGATAAGTTTCATGCATGCAGGCGTTCACTTAATTTGCGGGAGTGGAGAGGCTGGTGTAGGGAGAATGGCAGTTTTGGAAGCAGGTGCATCAGAACATTCCTTTTCACCCTGCCACTTCCAAGCAGCAATCTTTCTGAATGTTAGTTTCTTTACCTGTAAAATAGGAATAACAACTATCTCATAGGGTAGTTGTTAGCATTAAATAAACATCTGCTTTTAAAGAATCTAGCTTGGTGACTAATGGCAGAATCCAAAGAACATTCTCTTCATTCAACATTCATGGGCCACTGAGTTGGTGCCAAGCACTGTGTTGGGTGCTAGGGATATAAAGCAAACAGGATGTGGTCCCTTTTCTGGGCAAGTTTATGCTGTTTAGTAAGTAACTTGGAAATGTAAACAAATAAATGTGCATGGGCTTCTAATACTGCATTTAACATTTAGATTGTAAGGTCTTTCAGAAAAGGGAGTGATTACTTCACAAAATGGGGAAGGTTTTAAAAGGTTTTGTTGGCCTTCAGTGGGTGTTGCCAGGTGAGTAAGGTAGGGAGAGTGTGGGGAGCAGACGAAATGGCTGGTGCAAAGGCCCGTGAGTGTGAGTAACAAGGCATGCATGGAGCAACAGGCATACTGATACTGCTGTTTGTGTGAGAGAAGGTGTGGGGGGAAAGAGGCTGGAGAGACAAGTAGGGATATACAGGAAGACCCTTGTTTACCACCCTAAGAAGCTTATGCTTAATCCTGTAAAGCACTGTTTACCAACTTCCCTGGTGATAAGAAGCTCCTAAGGGGCATGTAAATACAGATTCCCAGGCGTACCACAAACATACCACGTCGTGATTTCCAGAGAAAGTCCTGGGAATCTGAGTTTTTAATTCATACCCCTGGGAAACCCTATTCTAGGATTGGAAAAACCCTTTAAAGATGTTTAAGCAAAAAGAATTTATGATGAGATTTACATTTTTAAAACAGCTCTTGTAGAATGTGAGGGATATGTTTGAGGGAAAGAAGACAAAATATAGAATAAGGGTTGATAATCCGGAAGGCAGAAGAGGAATGAAGGAAGGCAGTGGCAGTAGAGATGGAGAGGAGAGGACTGACAGAGAGATGTGACGTGGGAAGAAAGGAAGAGGACAGAGTTCAGAATAATATGCAGGTTTCTCCCTCCCTGGAAGTGCCACGGTCTAGAGGGTTTTCTTCTTTCCTGCCATATGTTTGAAGTACAGACACCTATCAACCAGTAGAGAGGAGGAAGAGTAATATTCCATTTGCATGTGCAAAGTTGTTGAAGTAGAAATGCTTGATGCATGCTGGGTGAGTAATGATGCTTCTTGGGGAACAGAGTACTTATGGGCAATGTAGCATAGTGGTCAAAGATGTGGGCTCCGGCTTTGGCCTGCCTGCCTTTAAATCCTCAGATCTGTCACTTGTCATGGGCAAGTCTCCTGTCCTTTACTTTACATCTGTAAAAGGAGAGTAATAAATAATACCTAATCTAATAGATTTTGGGGGAGAGGGATTACATGATGTGATTCATATAAAATGACCGTAATTTTATATTTAGCTCATAGTAAGTAAACATTATATTTTTTATTTAAAAGTTGCTTTTTAAGTAGTTGAAAAACTGATACCCTATAACAAACATCATGAAGAACCTAAAAGCGAAATCCTACATTTATACCTGGGAAAGGGAAGTTAGGGGTTGTAAAGGTGGAAAAACATCTACCTGCTCTAAGCCCAGTCTTAAGCCCTGTCACAAGCCCCAGACTCCAACTTCTAGTTGAAAGTAATTCCCTTCCTCTGAAGTCCCATTGTGCATTTCTGACACATGAGTCTCCCCCATTGCTATAGTAATTGGTTACATGACTTATTTATTATCCTGCTGGACTATAAGATTCTTGAGGACAGTTTCTATGTCTTAGGCATCTCTTCCCTCCTCTGCCCCTCACTGTGTTATGATAATATAGGAGGCCTTCAATAATAATTATTATTATTTTTTGAAAGGAAGATTGGGTCCATATTGTGAAGGACACTGAATAGCAGGCTGGGGAGTTTGTGCCTGATTTGGTAGGTAATAGAGAGCCATTGAAGATTTCTGAATGGGGATAGTGACATAATCGCCTTCCTTTTGAATGCCAATGACAAATTCTCCACTATGTCTTCCATGGTCAAAATAGCAGACCTGTATGCTTCCCTGAAATACTGCCTTTTTGAAAGAGTGAAGAAGCAAATTTCAAATAGCTCTTTAAAAAGAGAAAAAAGCTTTGCCCTTCTTTCTAAAGTAATTTAAGCGTTTAAATTATTGTGATTCCACAGGTCCCATGCGTGTAGCACCATTCAAGGAACTTGTATACAAAGACTCACTTTTGTAAATTTTTATGGCATTATTGTAATTATTAACACCTAGAGATGACTCAACATGATTGAGTAAATATACCTCCTTCAATATTTGGAAAACTATGGATATTTAAATAAAGAATTTTGTGGAGAAATAGATTGAAAGCTGGAGTAGAGCCGAGTTTTCTCTACTATAGGAATTTTCAGATCCCCTAATTTGCTAATGTACATTTTACGTCTACAAAAGGTAGAGACACAGAGCTTTCCAGACTCATTTATGCATTGAAATCCTTTTTTGCGTTATCTCTGGGGGCCAGTGTTTCTCAGAACGCACTCTGGAAAACACTATCCTTGACTCTGCTTCTTTCATCGTAGTACATTCAGAGGGAGTTTAATTTCCTAGGGAGTCTTCTTGCATCTTGTGTTTAAGAGGTGTGTCAGCACGGGCTCAGGATCAGTTTTCAATTGTGTGAAAAGCGATTTCCTCTGTGGGCGGAAGTCTCTGTGGACTTCAGCTGGACTTGCGCAGAAAGTCCCTTTCACCCAGCTCTCCTTGTAGTTACACTTCATTCTATTAATCAAGCAATGTGTTTTAAATGCTGCTGGAGTGTTTGGTTCAAAGTAAGCACATTTGGCTACACCCTCAAAAATGTATAAATGAGGACTCCAACAGACTCTGACTCCTGACATGAATTGTATTAATACCTAGCTTGATGCATAGCGCATGATGTATTTTCCTTCCTTAAAAGCAGACTTTTTTTTTTTTTAAGTAGCCACTGAGTTAGAGGTTGGGTGGTAAATCCATGGAAGAGGGAGTAGTAGAGAAGATAACAATCTTTCTGCATTTGGGAGTGGATGGCTTGGCCCTGCTTGCTTGGGGTGGTAAGCAGCCGACTGGATGTGCTCTTCCTCCACCCACTGGGAAATTTCTGAGCAACAGAGCTGCAAAACGCCAACCCGTCTGCATCCCTCTGTCCTCGTTCTCTGGTTTAGCAGAATATTAGAACTGGTTGCCGGTGTTGCATCTACCGGCAATAAAATTTTCCCTCATTCTTCCTTATTGTTGGAGGATCCTGGGAGGCATTTTTGTCATATTCAAGGACATTCAGGAAATCCAGAATTGTGACCCCTCTTGGTCATCAAGTGAGGTGAAACCTGAGTACCGTGTGGCAGAATTACGTCCTTGTGGATGTTACCCAGTTTGGGCTGTGGGAGGGAGAATTAGGCTGGGCACA
The DNA here is from genome assembly GCA_963574885.1 of Lepilemur ruficaudatus. NCBI lineage: Eukaryota > Metazoa > Chordata > Mammalia > Primates > Lepilemuridae > Lepilemur > Lepilemur ruficaudatus. The sequence continues at coordinate 56,097 of CAUYRT010057667.1, forward strand.
CCTTGTCTCTCCAGCTCTGACATGAGTAAGAAGAGGCTTGTGGTACAACTAAGACTATCTTTGCAGTATGGTGAGAAACGCCTGATTTTGTCTTTTTTGTCAAGAGTTTTTCTACAAGATTCTGAACCTTTTATAGCAATTAGCTCAGAAAATTACAATACCTCTAAAGGATGTAGATAGGAACATGGGCGTTTTTGGAGAATCAATGACCTTTAACATCGTTAGTCAACTTGCAAAACTGAGAGTAGAAATACGGATTTACTGTTCTTTATCCAGCCAGACTTTGATGTTTAAACACACATAAGCTACACATCGTAGCATAGTTATCAGACACTTAACGGATGAGAGTTTTCTCTGTGTTTCTTGTTCTAAAAGGAATTCTAGTTGCTCATTTTCTGCCCGTGTGAAACATGAATTGTTTTCTACTGATTGAAAAAAAAAAAAGAAAAAGAAAAAAAGAAGAAGAAATTGGACCTTGGCTGACATAAAATTACACTGAAAAATAATGTGTCAGACTTTTTAAAAACTAGAGAAAATAATGGTACTTTGTTACATTGGTGTATTATTCCATATGTTGGGCATTTAAGGCAGAAATATCACAGACGCTTCCCTTTGAACATTGTTAGGGACTTTGAAACCTGCTGCTTTGTAGGTGGATAGTGAAAGTGGAAAGTGAAGTTCATGGACGTCTTCTTGCCTGATACAACATCTCCACTCTAGAAACAGTAATGTCTGAAGCTGTGACAGTTTAACTTTTTCATCTGCATGGAGGTACATTTTTTTTTTTTTAATTTTTTACTTAAACCCTCTGGCCTGTCTCTGGGCATGTTGTCTAGTAACATTTGCTTAGTTTCTATGGTACGCTTGACAGTAGACGGTAAGGAAAACAAGAATTAAAAAATCAATCTTGATTATAGAGGGCCACCCATCTAGTGCTTGTTTGATACATCAGCTCTGTTTAGCACCATCATCCCTAGCAAAGTGCTCTGTGCTTAGTTTGTGATAAATACACATTGGCCGAATAAATTGTTGTTTCAATTTGACAATTCGTTAATAGCTAATAATTTGTGGCAACTTAGTAGATGTTGTTAGCATTGACTTAGGGTTTAATTCCTCATTAGGGATGTTAGCACCCCTCAAAATTGTTGAGTTTGTCAAAGTGTCAGTCACCAAATCTGTGATGCATTTATTAGGTAGAATTAAGTAGTCATAGGTATAAGAAAGGAAGTACAAGTTCATGGCTTGAGATTCCTCCAACTCCTACAAATTTAAAGGAAGTGTTTCTATGCTTCATGGAGAAATTATGATTCAAAACTCAAATGATCATAACTTTTTTCTTAAGAGCATGAACTTTGGAATTAGACTTATGTCTGAATTCTGACTCCCTCATGCAGTGTGACCTTAGGTGACTTATTTAACTTCTCTAAGCCTAAATTTTCTCATTTCTAAAATGGAGATAACCACACCTATCTTGTGAGAGTTTAATTGGATTACGTATTTGAAGCTCTATGCGCTGAGCTGGGCACATATAGGACAATGTACTCCATAAATGGGGATAATAGTAACAGCAATAATAGTGATAATAATATGCATATGACCACGGACTTTATTGGTTTTGATTCCATAGCTTGAACTTTGAGGCCTCATCACTTTCTGTGAATTTCCATTTTAGGACAGAGTATAATATGATTTCTAAAAATAGGAGAATAATAGCTCAAGATACTCCACTATTTTCCCCTGGTCCTTGTGCTGCATACAAACAGGAATAGGATTTGTAGGAAAAGGAGGCTTAGGAAAGGACACAAATCTGGGAGGAGCGTGAGGTCAAAATGCCTGCTTTCCTAAGTATTGTGGTTTGGTGCTAAGTCAAATACTGTTCTATTCTCATTTTTTTGCAATTTCTAATTTTTATTTCTGACTTGAAGGCCAGAAGGCAGTGAGCTCAACAGACTACAGTCTGAATGTGAGCCTTGCAGTTAGCCTGAGCTCTGTTGGAGGTACAGTGTGGGGTGGCTTTGAGGGTTATGGGAGCAGACTTTAGAATAGGAGAACCTGGGCAAGGTTCTTCTGTTTACTACCTATACATTAGGTTAACTTTCTAAAGGAATTTAGTGAAATGTATGAGGTAATAATATATGCCTGACATATTATACCCATCCATTAAAAAGTAGTTGCTATTATTATTATCATAATCTCTTTAAGCTCTCATGGACTTACGTCACATCTCTGCTTGATGAGGATGTTAGGGAACTCCCCAGTCTTTTCTAACCCCCAAATGCTGTATCTATTAGTTTTCAAATATGATATAAAATTCCAGTCATATCTGCAAAGTGGTATCCTACGTTTAGTTTTACATTACATTTCTAGTTCTTAATGCATATTTACATAAATTTTTACTTGATACCCCAAAATTTCTCATGTTTGTCCCCATTTTCCAGATGAGATGGCTTGGCCTTGGAGAGGGAAATTAGTTTCCTATCACCATAGAGAAAGGGAGCAGAAAAAGACAAGGCCATTTAAATTTTCTCTCTCTCTCTTTGTGTTTTTTTTTTTTTTGGAGACAGAGTCTCGCTCTGTCATCTGGGCTAGAGTGCCGTGGCGTCAGCCTAGCTCACAGCAGCCTCAAACTCCTGGGCTTAAGGGATCCTCCTGCCTCAGCCTCCCAAGTAGCTGGGATGACAGGCATGCACCACCATGCCCGGCTAATTTTTTCTATTTTTAATAGAGATGGGATCTTGTTCTTGTTCAGGCTGGTCTTGAACTCCTGACCTTAAGCAATCCTGCTGCCTTGGCCTCCCAGAATGCTAGGATATGGGCCATGAGCCACAGGCATGAGCCACCGCGCCTCACCAATTTTCTCATGTTTTTTTACCTGCTAAGTGCGTTTTGCATAAAAAGGAACTGAGTTCACGTGTGGTGTAAAATTTAATGAAGGCGACTGACTGTCCTGAGAAAGTCATTAAAACCCCCATGCCATCTCTCTAATCAAAAGGCTGCCACCCTTCTATTATTTCTTTATTACAACCTTTTATTTTTATTTCTTCAAGTAAAACTGGAGCCTGAGCTATCATATGCCACTTGTTAAAGATTTTTTTCAATCAGTAATTTATGCTTTGAAAAAGAAATTCCTTTTTTTTTTTTTTTAATTTGTGTTTGTCAGATCCATAGGGTCAGTCTTTGAGAAGAAAGATAGAGGTCGGAAATTAAATTGGCACATTCTGAAGGCTTAGTTGTATTCTCTTTGTACTTAGAAATGTCCAAGAGGTGCTGAACCCTAAGATAATGAGACTGCTTTTCTTCTGGGACTTTCCAAAACTCTTGTTTCATAGTCACCAATTTCACATATAAGTAAAAATGCTTGTTTGTATTTTAGTATTTGCTCTTTGCACCAACCATCCACTGGCTTTGGGAATAGTAAGATCTGTAACCCAAAGAAAATCTACCAATTCCATTAGTAACACATCCAACTGGATCAAAAAACTGAAGAGTTAGTGAATATTTTATATTGTGGGTTTTTAAAAGATACTTTTGTGTGAATAAAAAAGGTCTTTCTCAAAGCTGTTCATTTCAATTTCCTTTTTAATTTGCTCACCAACACCACTTAATCACCTCTGCAACCTGCTAGAAGTGCTCACTAGATGGGCTTTAAAAAATTAAACCAGGGTGATTTCTTTTTAGTTATGAATTGGCTTAGCATCTTGTTTTTATCTGGCTTGAAATATTGAAGCAGTAAAATAAAACCACGCTCTTTAATTGAAAGGTGCTTCTGCTATATTCAAACCACAGTGTCAGTCACACATGTTGTTCAAATTCTTCAGAGCTCCTCAAGTACTTAAAGGTATCCTCAGTATTCTGAGGATACCACTGCAAAATTTAAAAAACCAATCAGGGCTTTCTCTTTTCTTTGGCAACATTTTTTCTCTAAAGAATTTCTTGACATTCTCTTTAGTTCTTGACTTCCAGGATTGTTCCTGACAAATCTCCAGGGATGTATCTCAGTGCCTATAGTAGTGTCAAAAGCATGAAGCCACATGTCTAGGTGCTATGACCTTACATTTGATTGCCAGCAATTCACTAGATAAAGTGCTTAAACTGCCATCTACCTAAAGGCTTCCAGAATTTACATTATGCACTTTCGAAAGGGCACACTTGGAATTGAGACCATGTGAGTAGTTCTCATCTCTAGTTGACCTGATCTTGAAAACTTCTGAAAAATATTACATCCTGAGTGATCATAGGAATGAAAATGACATTAAGGCATAATTTCAAAATCAGAGCGTATCCTATGTTCAGAGTTTCCTGTGTTTTTGTAAAGATCTAAAAAGCACATTTTGTAAATATCTGGTTATCTTTGGTTCACCGTTTCAGCGGGAATTAGTTGCCTAAGAAATGATACCAGACAATGGATAATTTATTCCCTCTTTAGAAATGTTGTACTTGTTTGTTGATTTTTGCTCACTGGATTGGGTTTGTGGTTTAAAGAGAAGTTAATCCTGACTTTCTTAAAACCTATAGAGTTTCAGGATTTCTTAAAGACAATGGCTTTTGATAATCTAATCCAATAAAATTTCCCATGCGTAAATGTTCTTATAACCTTCTTTTGCTCAAGTTCTGTGACAATGTCGATGGTATCTACATAGTTAAAATTGAGAATTGACTAATTATTCAATTATTTTCACTAATAAAAATCAAAATTAATATTTCATTTTTCATAGCAGTAAGAAATTAACCTAAATTTGTTTTAATTTATCAATTCACTTTGCCTGTGTAAATGTGTTTTATTATGTCATTTACTACAGGATTACTGAAATAGTTTATAATGTCTTTTTTCTTTAAAACTTTTATAAATGATATAGATTTTGTCTGTTTACAATTATGGATATTTATAGTGTTACATGTTTGTGTTATAAATATATTTTTATGTAATTACACTAATGAAAAATGCAGAAATTTCTTTTTTTTTTTTTAGAGATAGGGTCTTGCCATGTTGCCCAGGCTGATCTCGAACACCTGGGCTCAAGTGATCCTCCCACCTTGGCCTTCCAAAGTGCTGGGGTGACAGGTGTAAGCCACCGTGTCCGGCCTTATTAGCATAGTACACTAATGTAGTATCTTTGTATTGGTGATTTGTTTTTAGTCCTGAGAAAAAGAGGATATGTACAAAGCCACCTTTAATTTCCTAATTTTCTATTTATTTGATATATTGTATGGAGAAACAGATGAGGTATTTTTTCTCTTGATTTTCTACATCTAAAAAATAATACTTTATTTTGGCCGAGCTTTCATAACAAGTCATCACTGGACCTTAACATCTGTTTTTCTTTGTTTTTATAAACTAAATATTCTCCTCAGAAATCACTGCCTAACCCACCATGAAATTCCTCTGATCAAGTTTTTCATAGATTGAACAAAAAATTGCTTTGTTTCAACCTTGATCAGTTCTAGCCTAGGAACCATTTGATTCAAGCAAGAATTTCAATGCAGATTTTGCAACTTAACATCCATTGGTGAAGAAATTTTTTCTATTTACATTAGTTCGTTTTTCATGGCTTCTTTATAATGTGTCACATGTTATTAGGGATGAGAAAGACTGACATGATAGTGAACCAATTTCTTCTTTAAGAATTTTAAAGAGTACTATCTGAGATTTGATCATTATCTTTCTAGATTCTAGCTTTGTTTAGTACTACATTGGTTATTACCATTGATGGACAAAAAAGTGCTAGTTCACGACAAAGTGCGTATGATATATATGTCCAAACATGGCAGCAATAGCAAGATCATTGCCATTATAGCTAATATTTGACAACTACTCTATGCCCAATACTGTGCTACATATATTTAACATAATTTAATCCTCATAATCTTGTGTAGGTTTTTCAGTTGGGAAAACTGAGGTTTAGAGAGGCTAAGAAACTCTCCTTACCTCAAATATCTAGAAAGTGGTGAGGCCAAGATTCCCATTCAGGTCTGTCTGACCCCAAAACCCAGACACTTAACCAGTGTGCCATACCTTGTCTACAAGAAGAGGTGTCAAATGATATCAGATACCTGTTTTTAGATCAGAATATGGACTGGAGGTATTTCTTCCTATTCTGAAAACTTAAGGTGGATTGTGATATTTTCTGCCATATACTCAGACATTTCTCTTAAGTTTTTTTAATGCATTGTAGGCTCTAGCAGTATTGGAGATCAAACTCTTACCCAAAAATTTACCCTATAAAAATTACCTGTTGGGTACAATGTACACTGTTCAGGTGATGGGTACACTAAAATCCCAGACTTCGCCGCTATACAATATATCTGTGTAATGAAACTCAACTTATACCCCTTAATTCTATTGAAATAAAAAAATAAAGAAAAATCTACCCTATGAATTCTGATTTGGCAGCAGGTTTGTGATACTATATATAATTTTGGAAAATTACTGATAGTATATAGAATTGGCATCGAAGAGACATATTACCACATTCCCTGAGGCTATAGATCCCGCCAACATTTCTCTGATATTATTTCAAGCATCAAGTGACCAAAGATTTCTAAGCCATTATCTTGATGAATAGGATGACGATTAAGTTACAAAAAGCACTTGTTGCCAAGTCTCTCGTGTATTTCCAATACACATACAATTAGATAAGTAAAATTGGAAAACCTAATATTTAGTAGAAAATTACTGTGGCACGTAAAAGAACTAAACAGAAAAAGGTAAATTTGGATAAATTCTTCAGAAGTATTTATATGTAGATTTCATACCATATAGTTGTTTTTTCCAGGATAAAATTAGAATTTGTGAAGCATCTTACTGGAATTTCTCCCAGGTAGTTACAGAGGATGAGCATGGGTATTTACTTTGATTTTAAATATGGGTCTGTTGAATCTTCATGATCACAGGACAAGATCACTAACAAAGTAAGAAGAGACAAGTTGTGTGTTCCCGTCTTCTTTGTGTAAGACCTCCCCTTCTGCCTCTTTGGCCACACCTTTGAGGTCTACCTTCCCTCTGCAGCCGTATATTTTTGTAACTAAAGCACTTTGTTGACTTCTGCTGCTTATTATCGTAACTTGACATTGAAGGAAAGGCATTCTCAAATAATTTTCTGGGCCTATTTTGGCAATCCTTCTTCCTCTCTAAGAAGACAAGTTAGACTCTGTCACACTGTTATGATACTTAGGCCTCTGCCGTTCCTATGCTGGGCACTGAAATTATGCCAAGGGCATCACTAAGAGGGAGGACCAAGTTGTCAGGTTAGTGCCACATGCAAAGTGTGTTGTACTGGAGATCAGAGAGCTCTGAGTCATAGGTCACACTGGCTCACCCTGGGCACCTGGGTCTGTGAAAAGTTCTTGTGCCCTTTATTATAACTTGTTGCTATTGAGGCAAGAGTGAAAACACTTTAGTAGGCCTCTGAGAAAAATCACTGACACTAGAGTGTCAGGAGCCCCAAATTCTAGTCTAGCTGTAATTTCTCCTGTGATCTTAAGCAATTTCCTTAAAATAAAATGCCTTATTTTGAATTAAGAAAATTGTGTTGATTTCTTTTATATTCTGCCTGCTTCTTTTAAGCAGTTTTCTAAGATTTTTTTTAAAGAGTTCTTTTAAGATGTTTTATGGCTGCCATTTTATTTATAGTGAGCTATCTAGGTTTCAAAAGTTAAGAGGAAATATTACACTTTTGAAAAGAGTTTCAGAAAAACTGGTTTGGTGACTACAAATCTTAGTTTCTACAACAATCTCCCCAAAAGCCCAGAATTCCTACCTCCTTGTATAATTCATTTCAAAGAAATAATTTGGTCACTTAGGATTTTTTAAAGGGTTAAATGTACTGAAGGATTTGATGCCAGCTCAAGTCCCTAATGAATGACTTAACAAGGTAGACATGGTAACCAGCTACTTCTGAAATATTCTGAATATATTTTTTTAGTGTGGATACCTTTGTAACTAAGAACTCTGATCTGTAATTGTTTGGTGGTTTTACTTAAAGACTCATATGTTAAAGATATTTTACAAATACAGGAGCAGTCATTTTTTGGTGTAGGATTTTACAGATGATAGAGAATAATCTGTTTCCTGGGTGAGATGTAAGTTAACCATCTCTGCCCTTGAACATTTCCTCTGTAGGCCTGCGTGACCTTAGGGTACCTGGTAAGTTGTAAGTCCTTTACATGGTGTCTTTTAAAGAGGTACCCCAATTCCTTTGGCCCCCATTTCCCAACTATTTGACCCCTTGCTCCATTGTTATACTAGGAGGAACATTTGTGTATACCCAATGAAAATGTTTATTTTGACTTTATAGAGTATCTAGAGCTGCAGTCCTATATTCAGGTAAGGTAAAAACAGGAATGAAAAATGCAGATGTGGATAGTCACCCTCATGAGGATCAGATGTACGTTTAACCATTTTAAATAAGCCTATTTAAAATTACTAACTGCGTCATATATTCTCTGCAAGGAATTCTTAACTTTTTGGTTAATTTCCTTTCTTGGATTGATAGGACTGCAAAGTGTGTGATACTCTCAAAATAGATGGTAATTGAATTCCTACCACTTCATTATTAGGCACCTATTTTCTTCCCAGATTCCTTTGGCAGCTAAAACATGATTCTGGCCCACAAGTTTCTATTTTTAAGGCCACTCTCTATGATTGTTAGAATTGTACAGAATTCCTTGTACTCTATAGCTGATGCCAAATGCTAAGTATCAGATTCATAGTAACAGACATGGTGATGAGCTTAGAAGTCATTATGAGATCATAAACACGTTCATTTTACTCACCTTGTTGAATCCCACCCAAACTTCCTCAAAAAGTTCAGATACCAATTTCTTCTCTCATGTAGTATGTTTTTCTATTTGAGTCTGTGTCATAATTCAGTTACCTTCCAAGTACCCCATGAAAAGGCATAGAGCACATGTTCAGGGGTTACAGATACTAAACTGGCAAATTTGGCACACAGTAACTTCCTGGAACTGAAATGTCAATGCAGAATATGTGCTTAATTTAACAGCCCATAACACTGTTTTTAGAACACTGAAATACCCACCCTAAAGAAAGCTTGTAAAACCAGGGTCCTTAAAGTTTGCAGATTATACCAAGCAAAACTATACACAGTCTTAAAAATATGCGTTTTTGTCAATTCCTGTTACTCTAAGGCAGGTGAAAAGGGACACGTGAAGGCCTGCACGATGAGTTTTGAAATGTGTACTTTGGGAGAGTATGACAATTTGAAAGAAGACAGTACATTTACGAAAATTTTTTGTATCTGCAAACCTTAGTTTCCTAAATTTAAGAACTTCGATCCCATTTCTGAGGATATTTAATTACATTTTTTTGAATAAACAAATGCACAAAATGCATAGTTCTTACAAAAATTTTCAGTGCCCTTAGCTTCTACTGCTTAGGACTAGGCAAAATAATTTGAAAGTTTCTCTAATTCTTTATCTCCCATATGTAACATGTCAGCCATGACTATTTTACTTTACTCATAAATATATAAGTTATAAATAGAAGCAATGTTGATAGACTTGTTTGACTCCCTTCTAGAAATAAACGACTCATTTTGGATTGCATGTTAGAGAGCTTCAAGCTGCTCTAAGGAACAATCCACGACAATGAGAAAATTGTTATATTATTCATCTAGGCAGCAGGAAATTAAAAAAAAAAAAGCAAAGCCTGCTCCCCTAGTAACTGGGACCTTTTACATATAACATATCACCACTGGCAAACTTTGTTTGTTTCAGTTCTGAACACTGAGCAAATGAACTTCCTTCTTACCCCTCATTTTTGTTTTTGTACCTTGTCCTACAGTGTGCACATTTTTGGTCATTTAAATAAATGCAGTTGAATATACATATTAATCTAAAAAGTCATCTTAATTTTTTAATGATTCTCACAGAGTATTCTCATATTTTCTTGTAGATTATTTTTCTTTTTGTAATTTCTTATTTATTCAAAATATGTATGTTTGCTTTGAAAGTGGGGTTTTCCTTTTGAAAGAAATCCCCCGGAAAAGGGACACCTCGGTTTTCTTTTGGAATGCAGGAAATCAACATGTCCTCTGGCAGTTATTTTTCCTCATAAAATGGCTCTGTAAAAGTGGTGGAATCTTGACCCAAGTGATCCATGGACGCTTTGCTGATGAATTTGGTGCCCATTGCTGGTCCTCATTGCTTTGAAATTGAAGAGACAAGGGGGGGATAGAAGGAGGAAAACACACATTTTTAACACAGAAATTATTTAGACCTGCAAAGTTTGTTTACCTATGAGGAAAGAGCTTTGTTAGTAGTGACTGCCCAGATCACATGATGCAACCTTTTGACAACTGAGTGTCTGCTGGAGACGTCTGTGAGAGATGACCTTTTGACCTAGGAAGGAATGCTGTGAAGGTGGGAAAGTACTCTCAGCCCTGGCCCAGGAGAGAGCACGGAAAACAGCCCTAGCTACTCTGCTCACGGGATCTGGCTTGGACGTAGCTTTGCATTACGTATCAGATGGTTAAAAACTTGAGGGAGTTTCCTAAAATTGTTCCAGACCGTTACTATTACTCCTGCCCTTTGAAATGGAGTTAAAAACAAATGTGAGTTATCCTGTAAATGTATGTTGCAAGGGACCTGAGAAGTCAGCTACGTTCTTCTCACCAGCTCATGCGCTAAAACCCATGTCTTTGACCTGTTTTTATGCATTGAATTGAGCCCAGGCACATAGGTTTGGGGGCCTTAGGTGAGTGTGGGAGGAGTGGGGGGAAGAGAATGAGTCCATTGCTGTTAAAAGCATTCCCAGTAGCGATGATCTTCGTAGAAACAAAGATCCATTGTGCAGGGCTGTAATCTGAGAAACTTTCTCTTATCGTGCTTGTTTTACTCACCAACATTGATCCCTAGTACATGTGACCCTTTGAAAAGGAGCACCATGTTGGTGATTCCTCTTATTACTAAATACCATTGTGTTTGTAATGGCCATTTATATATGGTTACACTCTATGCCTGTGTGGTTAATGGGCGTTCTCTAACTCTCTGATGCCACCTGACCAGCACAGGATACAGGCCTTGGCCTCTTGATTACTCTCTTTACCCTGTCTCTGTCATTCCTTGATGTCCTCTATGAAAACGAAATAGGGAGCTTAGCATTGCTGAAAATAGGGTAGCACAAATTCTATGCGGTGGGGAGGAGAGACAAAAAAGCCTGGCAAAGCCTTGAGAAAAATAGGTTACTTTATTTTATTTATTTATTTTTTTTCAGTTCCACAATATGTCTGCATGCTTTAGCACTGATTTCTCAGCTAGTTGGGTCCCAGGAGGCCCCACTGAGCCCTGTACTGCTCAGGGAGTTGCAGCTTTATAAAATGGGGAAAAAAATGTAGTTTGTACGAATTGTTCTTTACCTTGGTTTGGGTTCAGAATGGCAGCTGCACTCCGACTTTGTGTGTGACAGCACAAAGGCCAGCAAAACTGAAAAGCAAGTCAGCAAGTAGAGAGACAAAAGCAACGATCAGCTAATACAGCTCCACATGGCCTGACTAATTTATGAGAAAAAAACTGTTCTGTTCATTGGATCAGCACTCTGAGGAGGCAGGTGGAATTGTAGGAAGTTTTCATTGACTCTCCTGAGCAACTAAGGACGCCACGAGAGATTCTTCTCAGTTTGAACTTTATCAGGGTCTACGCTTAATCAATAGAGTATTGGAAAAAGAATTAATTACTAAAGCAGAATAAAACAGCTGCATTTTAAACTAAGGATCCATCAATTCAGTAATCTTCCAGTTACAGGCTAGGTGCCGTGAGGATTTGACTCCATGTAATGAGGAACCCGGGGAGTTTCCTCATGAACAGGCTGGGAATTCACATTAGCCTGTTTCAGCTATTTGTCATTAGTACAACTCATTTCTCCTCTCCTGCATTACAATCTGTATTTTATGTACTGTGGAACCCAGGAAATTCCTACATTCATGGGGGGGGGGGGTGCGTTAAGGTGGAAATCATTGTCACCCTGAGAAAGAGTCTTAACCTAGCCCGGCCTCTCTGTTCTGGAAGCTGCAGCCGCAGGAGGCGTTCCGAGCCGGACCCTGCTCCATTGTGCTCAGGGTGGGGGTCAGGGCCCCGCCTGTTGAAGACTGCACTGGTTTGAACCCAGCCTGGAAATGTTTCATCTGTAATTTCCATAATGGTGGATTTCAAGGAGGGCTGAGGAGGGTTATGGGAGATGAATTAGGTTTTTAGCGAGCTCATTAGGAAGCCAAACAGAGTTGAGACGCGAGGCGGTGAGCGGGGCTGTAATCAGTTCTGCTCGCTTTGTTCCCTGCCTTCGGGACATGTTTCGCAAACTTCGCGGCGGCGGGGGCCGTGCGCCGGTGCGGAGGCGAGGCTGCGGTCCTGGTGGCTGACTTGTTGATTTGTAAACCTCTTAATTCATTTTTTTTGTTCAATTTAATCTTTTCTTTCTGAAGGAAAATTAGTTGAATGTTAGCCCTCTTTGCACTATTCACCTCTTAAATTATGCTCATTTTGAAGAGCTTGTTATGCCTGAATAAACATGAAATGACTTGGCATTTTCCCATCAGAGGCACACCCATTTTAACACCATGTATTTACCATTCCTGGAAATGTCTCATTAACTTCTGAAAATCTGCGAGCATGATATTTTGGGCTACTGTAACACACCTCTTGGCAGTCACAGAAGGCAGTTTGGTTAATGCCTCATAATATCCATTTTTATTCTCAACATGAAGAAAGACTCTCTATAGAAAATTGATGCAGTTTGCTCTGCTAATTTTCATGCTCATTCCAATTAATTTAACATGACCCAGATTTTCTTCCTCGGGCTCATCCTGACTAATTAGTAAAGCAACACCTAGAACAAGTTATGTTTAATAACATTGAGGAACACTAGTTGTGAGTGATTTTGATGCTAATAAAGATATTCACTGATGGGACAGATATTTTATGTCAATTATGGTATGTAATTTAGAAGTCCCAATGTGCTGGTTGGAGTATGGAAAGGCTAGCAAATCACTACGGGAGATAATAGCGTTTTTAAGACTTTCTGCAGCACCTAAATAACCACTGGGACCAATTAGGTTATGTATTTATTTATTTATTTTTTGGGGTAGAACTAGCAGGATTGTTAACTGATTCCATGGTAATGAAAGAGGTGGAGTTGTTGCATGACAAACCTGACCCATATTCACCAGGGCTGAGCTTTCAGTACTTACTGAACCTTAGCAAGAAAAGAAAAGCAGTCAGGGGCATCAGAAAGCAGCATTTGTTCAAGGAGAAGGAGTGGTTTCTCCACCTCTGCGGTTGGGGTTCTTTCATCAGATTTTTGTCAGTGCGATGAATCAATTTTCCTGCTTGCAGCCAGGTTGAAGGTGGTGGTGGCTGTGGCAGCGGTGGAAGGTATCCAGAGCCAAATAATGTTGTTTAACATGGGGGCGGTTGCAGGCTCTCCATTTTCTCACAAGGAAGAAAGTTGAGGTGAGGCTCTAGGAATGAAGAAAACCACAGGGAAGAATCTTATTTATAACTTTTTAAACAAATACTTCTGCAGTGCCTGCTATGTGCCTGGCTCTATTCTGTGAGCCAGGGAGACTGGGGTAAAAGAAAAAAAAAAAACCTGGTGCCTGTCCTCAGGATGCTTCTGTTCATGGTCAGATATAAATTTCCCTTTATCTTAAAGAGATGGACGGGAAAAACTTGGGAGGATTCAGTGGGGTGTAGAAATGTTATGAAGTTTTATAGGAGGATGGAAAAATCTGGACAGATGAGCTCTGAAGTCTCAAGGATAACCATCATGGGATGCAGTCAGTTGTGGTGACCCCCATCTCTGCCACTATCACCTGTGTGACCTCGGGCAGACTGCTCAACCTCTCTAAGCCTCAGTTTCTTTATGTTTAAAATGAAAATCAGCCCTCATAGGGTAGTGAGAATTAAATGAAGTAATTCATATAAAGCGCTTAGCAGACCGTCTGGAAGAGAGTTAATACTCAATAAATATTATTTTGTATTAATGCTGTTGTTATAGAAAACGTTTAGAGTTAAAATTTCTCCAGAGACATATGATAGAATATACGCTAATCATTTCTCAATGCTAATTACTATTGTTGAAGTTTGAAATTAGAATTAACAAGAATACTTCCTTTTTTAAAATATTACAGATAGGCTTCTTTTTTGGATCCCTATTTAAAAACACACAGATCTCCTGCCTCCTAATTGTTCATTGGTAAGTTTTTTATGGATAAAGTTAGGGCTTCCATTATTAGCATTTATTTCCATTTTGCCTTTTTGTCTACTCAGTGTGGAGAGAGAAAATAATTGGCAGAATTTGTAAGAGTGAGGCTAAACATTTTGATAAAAACAAGCAAATTGAAAAATAGGAAAAGCAAAAGAAACAACAATACGATTGATAGTAAAACTGGGAACAATGCTTTATAAAATTGCTGTTTTGATAGGTCAAAAATGGTCAAATGCTGGATGCAGTTGCTTGTTACTCAGGAGGCTACTCGGAAGGCCGAGGTGGGAGGATCACTTGAGGCCAGGAGGTTGTGACTAGCTTGGGAAATATAGTGAAACCGCATCTCTAAAAGAAAAAAATCAAATATTATTAATCTCAGATGGTTCAGCCTGATAATATTTATAGACCAGAAGTAATAGAAAGTGCTTCAGGCAAGGAAAGAAGTTAACAAAACATTGACCTTACTTGCCTTATCTGTTAAATGGGGATAATATACTATATGCCCTTTACACTTTGTTGTGGTGATCAAAAATGGAAAAAATTGAGAGCTGAAAAAATCATTATAAATGAGGTATTTTTATCCAAGATCATACATTTCTAAGTTTAGAACATAAGTCTTACAATAACTAGTTCAGCAATTATTTTCCTAATGTCTTAGGATTGACATGTAGAGGATGTCAACTTCACTTTCCACCAGAATAATACATCGACTGTAGAAAAACTAGATAGTTTAGTGGAGATTCTGTAGATACAAAATATATTTTCAAAGTGGAATAATCCTCTAGAGTATGTGGTTATTTTCACATTTCTGATCATTTAAAATAATACAACGCTTTTGGGAATTCCAAATTTGCTTTAGATTCTTTGAATTTTCACACACAGTAAGACCCAGGTTATAAATACTTGAGGAAGTCGTTACCAGTTGTAGATGTGCACAATGTAAGTTGGACAGTTACCATTTAGCCATGCTAAGACCCTCTGTTAGGAATAGTTTTGCAATTATGAAGTGAAGTTGGCCCTTCTCCAGTGATTACTGACTGGTGGTAGAAATTGTGTTCTACTGGGTCAGCGGTGAATTCCTCACTCCAGTGATGTCGAGTCAGCTGGTTTTTAATTTGTTATCTTCTCAAGAGTGCATTCACCGACTTTATCACTGAGAAGAATGACTCCCTAGCCTAGTGTGATCAAGATCCGGAAATTTGCTGCATCAGCATATTAAGCTTGGACTGCTATTTGATTGGTGGCTCTTAGATCTGATCTTACAGCAAAGATGTCAGTCCCTTCATAGGCTGGTTGAGCATAAGTATATGAATAAACTTAAGTATATAAATAATAATACTTAAACTTAAGTATACTTACGTTTATATGAATAAATGCAAGTATGTTGAGAGAGCAAACCTTTTCTTTTTTTCCTGGGAAATGGTCCATCAAGTTTTCCTTTGAAATGAAAACCTTTACAGTTCCTCTTTTATCAGCTAACAGGGCCTGAATAAAGTCATGTTGGTGCCCCTTGAGTTATCTTTCTCTATGGCAGAGTTTGGGAGTATGCTATGGCAAACTCATAATTACATGGCTTTCAGCTCCCTGCCTTTCTAGGAGGAAGTGGATGGCAATCAGTGGTAATAGTTCCCACATAATGGTGCTCGTGGCTTTTTGCTTTTGTGCCATTTTGAGATGCGAGTTCTGGAAGAACAAGGAAAAGATGCATCTTTCAGCCAGTCGTGACTCTGTTTTCATTTTTTTTCATGTGAATGGGCCTATGAAACAAATGAAGAAAAGGAGGACAAAATGAAACTAGCCATTATTAATTATCTAATATGAGCCAAATATCACACATCTCAAAAGTCAGATGAATCACTTGGCCATGACTGGGCAATAGTAAGTGACTGCACTTACCCAGGTTCAAAGTCATACTATGACACTGTTTACCCCTTATCAAACACACATTTTAAAGAATATATAAATTCCATTTCTGTATGGGAATAGAGGCTGCATGGTGTGGTGGATAGCACAGACTCGAGTTCAAGATCCACCTGTGTTACCAACTAGCTACGTGACTTTAGACACGTTTCTTAACCTGTCTGGCTTCCGTTTCTGCTTATTATTAAATAGAGGTTACAGTCCCATGAGGTGAGGCCTGTTGTACCTGGCACATATTTCACACTCCACGAATGTTAATTCCCCGTCCATCTTTATTTGGTGGATTCGGGGATTATCTGAAGGCATGGAGCGGGCTGCGAGGGTTAATATTAATTCCACATTTTCTATTAATTTTTAATCGTAAAGGTGCTCAGAGTCTTTCATGAATGGTGTCATTGTCCTCTGACATGGACTAAGATCTCCAGTGTAGTGTGAGGTTTTATACTTAGTAGGAATGAGTTAATACAGAATTTCCCAAAAGAGTTTTAAAAAATATGTATTAAGAATTATTTTATTACCTTTTAAATTATTATTGGTATGTCTTCTTTGCAACTTGAATAGTTCTTTGTTAACAATGTGTCTTATAATTAGATTTGGCCAATGGAGAAAAATATTGTTTAGTAAAATCTGCAAAGTATATTCTGACCACCCACTTTACATCTTTATGAAGTTAAAGAAAACTGTGTAAATCAACAGGTTTCTAAATATCACTTTGGGCTTCTCCTCACATTCTACCCTTTCAGAACTTCACTGTGATAACTGGGAGAATCCCCACTCCCACCTGTCTGAATTACATGCTGTACTTTCCACTGAAATCTGTTTTGTTTATGAAGATTTAATTTACAATAATTTGCTTAACATTATTTTTATTAACTTTATTGAGGTGTAATTTCCATAAAAAAATGGAACCCATTTGAAGTGTACAGTTTAATGGGTTTTGGTGGTTGTATACACTCGTGAGACCAGCACTGTAACCAAGACACTGCACAATTCCATCATCACCCAAAAGTTTCCTTGTACCCCATTTTAATCCCTCCCTCCCTCTGCACATGTCCTCAGGGAATCACCAATTTGCTTTGGGTCATTCTGCATTTGTTTGCATTTTCTAGAATTTAATATATTTGGAATCATATAGTATGTGGTTTTTTGTGTTTGGCTTCTTCCACTTAGCATAATCATACATGTTGCATGTATCAGTAGTTTATTCCTTTCTATTGATGAGTGAGTGGTATTTCAGTGTATGGATATACCACCTTTTGTTCATGCATTCATAGTGGTTCATTTTAAGAAAGGAAATAACTAACATTTATTGATGCACCTTTGCTGTGCCAGGTACTGCTTGAGGCTAGTTGTCCTGTATAAAGTCGTTAATAAATATAAAGCACCTGGTACAAAGCTGGGACTTAGTAAATAATAGCTCTTACTCTTACGATTTCGTTTAATTTTTACAGTTAGCCCCTTAGGTATGTACAATTTTTCCCATATCATAGATGAAGAAACTGAGGTCCAGAGGGTTAATCTCTTGACTGAAGTCACACTCCACCAATAAGAAATAGATCTGGGGATGGTCCAAGTACAATAATATTTACAAGTAATTGATCACAACCGGTTACAGATTTCTTTGTTCCTTTTCTATTCCCGTTCCTTTACTTGACTATCCTTAAAAAAAATTTTTTTTAGAAGAGAAAGAAACCTGGAAATTCAATGCTAGATCTATTTTATTCTATAGCGCATGCTTCTTCCATTGCATCACCATTTTCCCCCAAGAGCATGTGCCTCTGTGTTTATGTAGAAGAGGGGTGTGAGGACAGGGCATAGGGACAAGAACCACATGAGAAGTGAGCCGCCCCCATATACGAAGTAGCACGGCTGCCCAAAGAAAAAAAATAAAGTCAGAAATTTAGAATAAGAAAGGTGAACCAGGTACGTAGGGCACTCTTCCAAATGTAGGGCCCATGTTGTTTATTGCCTGTTTCAGTAAAGTTGCTTCTTCCATGGAATGTATCTTACAAATTAATGCCTTTGAAATTTATGACATGTCAGCTGTGTGACCAGTTTTCACCTCTGAGCAACAAACGTTCTAGACAGCTTCTGTGTTCAAATTTTAGATATAAATCCGCAAAGCATAAAAGCATATTACAAGGAATAAGAGAGTCAACCAGCCATTCCTTTAGTGAAGGGTTAGGCACAAACCATACCCATAACATACACAAAGTTCGAAGAATGATGTGAAAAAAATAAATAATAAGGTTCTTGACTTGAAGAAGCTTTCTACAATTGAGTAGAAGAAATGAGGAGGGGTGTGTGTGTGTGTGTGTGTGTGTGTGTGTGTGTGTGTGTGTGTATCTGTTTGTGGAAGCTTTCTGGTGTCATTCTGAGTGTTGAAGTAAGCCCTGAAAGGGTTCTGTTATCATGCACTAGAACTGAGAGTGGAGACGGACTAATTTTAGTGTGAAAGTCAATTTACGTTCCGTAATGCGTATCTTTGTAATATAAACAATATAAAATACATCTCTAATGTTTTTCAGTACATATGTTTGTCCATATGCAAGGTGCTAAGATGATATTAATAACTGGCCTAGAAATCACATTGTTTTGAAGCAATTCAGAAAAGATTATGGGTACCTTTAAGCTCAGCTACCAGGCTTTTATATTTCTCCCAGCATGTCTTTTTGTATTGGGATGCCAAAATCAGCTCTTTTAAAAAATAAAACACCTTTACTGAAATGTAATTCACATACTATACAATTCACCCATTTAAAGTTTATAATTTAATGGTTTTTAGTATACTTACAGAGTTGTGCAACCATCAACACAATCAATTTTAGAACATTTTCATCACCCCAAAAGAAACACCATTAGCAATTCCTTTTCATTTAAAGTGTATTTTTAAGAGGCCCCTGTGTCTGTGGTTCTTTATTATATAGGCTATAGGAAGAATAATCAACTTGTGCTATCTTAAATTATTCTTATTAAGGAACCAAGTTATTTGTTTCCCTAGATCTATTAAATGTGTTGTGGATATCCATTTGCATTCCATTACAAAAAGCATACCTGCTTGTTATCAAATAATAGCACTAGATTTATTTAAAGCAATTATCATAAACAGAATGTCCATATGTATAATTGCTATTTTAAAAATGTTAGCCATTTAATTTATAAACTTCTTAAACAAATTCAAAGTTTGATTAGGAAACTCTATTGTGTGAAAATGTTCTTCAAAAAATGTATAAAATACAGTTTTTTTAATAGTTAACAAATGTGTTCTAAATCTGGTGTCTTAATGGTTTTTAAAGTATTCACCTAAAACCCGTTGTCAACCTCATGATACTATTGTTCTTTTTTTTTTTCTATATGTAGCTAAGACTTAGCTTCCTAAAAACTTCCTGAAGACCATGTTGATAGATACCTCAAACTAGTTGTCTTAGTAAACATTACTATTATTACAGTAAAGAAAGCTCTCTTTTCTCTTAAGATACAGGGTTATTGTGAAGTTTTTACTTTTTTGTATTGTTTAACAATGTCATTTTCAAAGTTGTACTTTGGCAAAATATTCTATTGTTTTCATTTTACAGTAATTGGTAAAGTGGAAGAAATATTCAAAAAAGTCTTCATTTTTGTTCTGTTCTTTGAAATGATATTTACTCATATAAATTCACAGAGAAATATCATCTTAAGAATTCAAACGGATCAACTATTTTATATTATAAAAATGTATTGTCCCAGCTGGGCGCGGTGGCTCACGCCTGTAATCCTAGCACTCTGGGAGGCTGAGGTGGGTCGATTGCTCAAGGTCAGGAGTTCGAAACCAGCCTGAGCAAAAGCGAGACCCCGTCTCTACTAATAATAGAAAGAAATTGGTTGGCCAACTAAATAGATATAGAAAAAATTGGCCCGGCATGGTGGCACATGCCTGTGGTCCCAGCTACTTGGGAGGCTGAGGCAGAAGGATCGCTAGAGCCCAGGAGTTTGAGGTTGCTGTGAGCTGGGCTGACGC
>CAUYRT010057668.1:0-16692 GCA_963574885.1 Lepilemur ruficaudatus
GACATTATATAAACATATTATTATAACATATTAAAATTAGATTATATAATTTAATTATATTACATTATATTAATATAATTATATTAACCTGGATGGAACTGGAGAGCATTCTTCTAAATGAAGTATCACAAGAATGGAAAAACAAACACCACATGTACTCACCATTAAATTGGAACTAACTTATGTGCATATATGGAAACAACATTCATTGGAAATCAAGTAGGTGGGAAGGGGGAGGAGGGGACGAGTAAATTCACACCTAATGGGTACAATGCACACTATCTGGGGTATGGGCACACTTATAACTTTGACTCAAATGGTACAAAAGCAATTTATGTAACCAAAACGTTTGTACCTCCATAAGATTCTGAAATAAAAATAAATAAATAATAAAAAATCCTATTTTCAAAGACTATCATGCATTAAAAATCCTATTTTCAAAGACTAAAAAAAGGAAAAGCAACCATTGATAACACTTATAGCAAAAGTAAATGACAAGATGTTCCCACAAACCCCAAAATAGAAACATATGAAGACAAACCACCGACATCCACAAGAGACCTGCATGATATTAACGATTGTATGGGAGGAAGCAAAGGGTAATAACAGAGCAAATGAGGAACCTGACACTAGGAGAGCCCCCAGATCTCCAGCAAATATTCACTGGAAAGCATGGCAGACCAATTTGAGAATGCAGGCTGCAACCGGAAAACTTCCAAACCTAAAACAGATGAGAGAAGGAATCATTTGGTAAGCTTTGAAGAAACTGAAGCAGTTTATGAACTTTTGGCAGTGATCAGCTGGGGCTCTCTTCCAGGACAGAGCCCCCACATTGAGAAGAAACTGCTGGGAGTAGATGGAATTGAACGGGGTAGTGACGATAGAGACAAAGAAAGAGAAAGGGGCTTATGGAAGGAGGCCAGACAATCTCAGAAAGCAAGCCACCATGTTGTCTGACACTACCTAAAAACAATAGTGAAAACATGGGGAGTTAGAAATCCTATCCTGACCCATACCTCCCTTTAAAAGTTGAGAAAAACTAATTGCACATAAAAATTTGGAAGGATTGAAGTCAAATTCCATATGTTAATTAAGATAAAGAAGGAGTCTAAGGGGCAGAGAAACACTATGAACGATGAAAGCATGCCAGAAAGATGTGCTTACATATCAGACTAAAACTACCTCAAAATGAGCGAAGAGATACTAAGAAATGGTACAAGATATAAAAGAACAAGATCAGAATCAGAAAACTCACAAATGAAGTGACAGAGCTCATAAAATAATTAGAAATAAACTTTTAAAAAACTATTTCAGTGATGAAGAATAAACTTGGAGGAGAAAAGCAAATAAAGATGACACATAATGCCTTAGGAGAATTGTAAGATGAAAAGGATTATTTTAAAAAATAGGAATTGAGACAAAAATCAAAAAGAAATGAAGACAAAGTTAAACAAGATTTAAAAGAAAGTGGCAAATATTGAACATAAGCAAAGAAGATTCGATACTGATAATAGGAGTCCCTGAAAAAATGAAGCCTAAGCAAGATTTGAGAATATTTACTAAAAACTATGACAAAACTTCCTTTAAAAATTTCCCTGAAATGATATATTGAGTTCCATAATTATTAATATCAAGACATGCACTAGTAAAATTACTGGAATTTAAAGAAAAAGAGAAATATCCTTTGTGCATTTAAGAAAAGAACAAGTAACTTATAAAGAAAAGAAAACTAGATTTTAGCCATTTCATTGATTGTCATCTTCTTGCATTGTTTTGTACCACAAGAAACTGAGGTAACATAGTTAAGGCATTCTAAGAAAGAAAATGTGAGCCAAGGATTTTATCCAGCCCAAACTAACATTCAAATGTAAAAGGCACAGACAAATTGGCATCAATGTGAAAAACAGGGACTAGTGTTCCCATGAGCCCTTCTACTAGAATACACTAGAGAACAAGGTTCACACAGCCTGACTGGCCAGAGAGAGATTACCGTAAGACATAGTGGTAAGCATTAAATAAAGTTTCGAATAGAACTAAAACTGAACAAGTATTCAAGAGAGAAAGAGAGAATATAGTATTGATGGCTATAAGCTCAGACAACATGCACGGCATAATTATTTAAAATAGGGAGAAAGGACAGCCAGCATAGGGAGAACATATGCAGAGAAGAATTTTAATTGTTTGGAGTAATTATATTGGTGGTAGTAGCATCAGCATTGCTATAATGAGTTTGTTGTGGCATAATATAGAATAAAGTTAGCAATTATAGAATTCTCAGTGTAGAAGAAAGGAAATACAAGTATAATAAGTAAGAAGTTAATTAAAAGGCCTATAGTAGCACAAGATATTCCTAGGTTCAGATTGTGGTCTTGAAATATCATTTCCACTAACATAAACCAGAGCTTCTTCGAACATGATTCTCAATAGAGTGACATTGTCCCCAAGGAGGAGAAAATTGGTTTAGGGAGGATGAAAAAAATCTTACAATTGTTTGTGACTTTCCAAAGTTCAACCAAACTGAAAAAAATCTTATTTCTTAGTATTTAATTTCTCTCATTAAGGATATATTAATTTAATTTTAGTTTAATTAATTAAAACTTAATTTAATTTTTCTTTTGAGGGGGGTGATAATTTTTTAACAGATTGAGAAATAGTCTCAAAGAAAGGGCTGCTTCCAGGACCAGAACAAAAAATATATAAACTAAATCTGGAACATTTTGTCATGCCAGATAAAAAGAAGCTATCAAAGATTATTAGGGTTATGTCAAAAGATCCAAGAACCAACTTGAGGAGACTTCCACTGGTCAAAGATGAACAATTTGAGCTTCCATGAGGACAATAATTAAAATGAATTGAAATCCACCAAATATATTTAAATCTATAATTTCATAATGATACTAAAAAATAGTCATTAGTCATCTTCAGAGTGTAAAAATAAGTAATTCAAAATCAAAGTTCTTGGAACTTTAAATTATTTTAAACCTTAAGAGAATGTGATTATGGGACCTGAGTCACATGACAGGCACCTGTAACCTAGGCAACTGTAATTTTGTTTCTCTGATTATAGATTAGCCTTATCTTTACAGCATTGTTTTATAAAATGTTATAAAAAGCTAAAAGGCTCCAAGGAAGAATCTTTTCCTCTTTACTGCTGATCTTCATCATAGGTTAACTTCCCTCTTACTTCTCTTGCACAAAGACCTCACAACTATCCCATTGTCTAAGACGGAATGTTAAATATATTCTTTTAAATTAGAAAAGGAAAAGAAAATAAGCTGTAACTAATCAAATTACTATAACTCATATACTAGTGTTGTACGAAAAATGCTGAAATCCTGTTAAATTTGTTTTGTGCAAAGATCTTAACTTTTCAACTTCAGAGCACTTAACCCCATTCCTTTGGAGTCAGTGTTACCTGAATGTCCATCCTCAGCTTTGCACTTGAATAAACTCTCTAAAACTGGATTCTCATCGTCTGATTATTTCAGGTTGACAAGAGATTGGTGAGGAACTAATTCATTCTCTCAAACTCTCCCTTTCTATTATGTACTATACCAATGGGTAATGATTATTTTTTGAACTCAATGAATTAAGAGATACAGTCTGTTCACATCACAAAAAGAGAGACAACCAGACATTATGTGGCTCCCATAGTCTTTCCATACATCAACTACTCTTGCTAACAGCATTGAACCTGAGTTTGATCAGGCCATCTGAATCCATCTGCCAATCATTATGCCAGAAAATAAAAGTGATTCCTAAAAATGATAGGTTCTTGTCAAAAGACATGGGAACAGCTTGAGTTCTTACTGTCCCAAACTGTACCAATTTCAGCATCCAAATAAATAATAATAATAAGGTGTTCTAGCTTACTGAATAAAATAATAATCCATGTGCCATGCTGATAGAAATAAATAAACCAATAGGAATATATGATAATATATTTATTTATAATAAATATAAAAGAAATGATAACTTAAAAATTGCAGCCATCATGGTAACAACCAAATCAAGCAGGAATCAACAATGGGTGCTAAAACTAATAGAAGAAAATTTGTTGAGAAACATTTACCTAAACTCAATGTTTTTCCCCACAAAGCACTTAATTACAAAGAGAAAAGAATAGTTACTTTACGATATAGAAAAATAAGATACCACCTAAACCACCTAATCAATTTAACATCACCAAAAATTGACAAGTTGACATTGTATGCCTCCTGATGTGATACAGTGAGCAGAGCAAAGCACTTGTGTAATAGTCCTGCCAAAAATGCATAAATGGAATTTAATCATGAGGAAATATTGAAGTCTAAATTAAGGGACATTCAACCAATAAAACCGTTTGTACTCTTTAAAAATGCCAAAGTCACAAAAGACAGAAATCCTAAGAGACTATTCTAGATTGAATAAAACTAAAGACACGTGGCAATTAAATGCAATATGATTCTGGATTATGTTTAGCAACCATTTGCTAAAAGGATAGTATTGGGACAATTAGCAAAATTTAAATAGGGTATCTGGATTAAATGGTAGAGTTGTGTCAATGTTAATTTTCTCATTTAGTTGGTTATACTGTGATTACCTAGGTTGTATTATAACTCTTTTAGAAACTGAATTCTGAATATTCAGGGAAAGTGGGGCACCTTGCCTGAAACTCACTTTCAGTTTGTTCAGAAAAAGGAATAGAATAGTGTGTGTGTGTGTGTGTGTGCATGTGTGTGTATGTGCTTGAAGAGAGAGACAGAAAATAATAAAGTAAATGTGGTAACATATTAACAATTGGTGAAACTGGGTCAAGAATATAGGATGATTCTTTGAAGGTTCTTACAACTTCTTTGAAAGTTTGATATTATTTCATAATAAAAGATTAAGAAAAAAACCTCTCTGTCAAACAACTCTTAGGTCAAAGAGGAAATGAAAACCAAAATCACAGAAAACCTTTTTTCAGAGTGACAATAAAAACACTATAGTAGTGCCCACATAAGGTTAAATCTGAGACTTAAATGAGATTTAAAAGTACTTAATAAGTATCTATTAAACCATGCATTCTCAATAGGGCATATTACTTCCAAAAGGGTGAAAATTGGTTCTTGGTAGGTGAAAAATATTAGATATTACAATAGTTTGTGGTCTACCAAAGCTCAACCTTACTAAACATAATCATATTTTTTACCATTTATTTTTAAGAGAGAAATTAAATGTAAATTTTATTTTTCTCCTCAAGGGGACAATAACAAAATAAAGTTTGAAAAATACTGAAAAAAAAAAAAAAAACTATGTTACAGCCTAGGAAGAAAATCTAGGCCTCAAACACTTATATTATTAATTAAAAAAAAAAAATCTAAGCATTACACTCAAGAAATCAGAAAAGGCAAACAAACCCGTGAGAAAGCAAAAGAGACAAAACAATAAGCACAAAACCAGAAATTAATAAATTTTAAAAATCAAAAGTGAGCAGAACTAATAAATAAAGTTCAGGTTAACTAAATTAAAACAATAAAATAACCCACAGACTTACTCAAGATAACATGCAAGTTACAAAATAGCACATAGTGTATATTCTATACTTCTTATACCCTATCTCATACCCTCTCAATTCACCTTTGAGACCAGCCATTGCTGTGGTAACCAGATGTTTGCAGGGACAATCTGTCCCTCATCTCTACCATGGTCAAGATAAAACAGCCATCCAATTGCTTACAGAATTCCTGATTCACTGGCATAAAATCCAAAGCAATATTTTACAGTGATTGAGGTACAACAATGGACCCATGTCTACAGGCTAAGAGAACAACGGAATGGCTCACATGGAACAATGGAACAATTAAAGCTCACATGAGGTGCCAGTTCTAGGAGGAGACTATGTGCAGTCAGGGCACTGTCCACCCAGATGTACTTATATGCATGGAACCTAGGATCAATATAGAAGGCTATGTTGCCCATAGCTGGAATACACTAGTCAGGGAAAACAGGGTTCAAGTAGAACTGTTCTCTCTTGCTATCACTCCCAATGACCCGTTTGCAGAATCTGTGCCTTCTGTCACCTCAACCTTATCCTCTGCTAAATAAGTCCTTCAAGAAACTTTGTGACACTCGGCAAATAAAAAAAATCAGGTGGTAGAGATAATTAACCCAAGGTACCATAAGGAGCTAGGGTTGCCACTATACAGTGGAAGCCAGAAGGTGTGGGTTTGAAACCCAGGGAAACCACTGGGACATCTCCCGGTGTTTCCATATTTAGTGATAGCTGAAAATCATGGCCCAGCAAGGGCAAAACATTTAGGACTCGGACCCTTAAGGAATGAAGGTCTGGATCACCATACCTGACAAGTAACCCTGGTTTAAAACAAAGGTGCCTTTAAAATATTGATATAAAAATGGACAGTCTGTTTTATTGTAGAAATGTTATTTCACGTGTTTTTCAGGTTATAGCATGAAAACAAGAAACTTCTGAGCTTTCCACGTCTCTGTTCCCACTGTCCTATTATTCCTATATTTTCCAAGTGTAATGTGTAGGAGCACAAATGCAATCAAAATTATTCTTCAAACAGAAATCCTGGATTCAACATAGGCATACAGTGATCAGGACCATCCTAGGGGAGGTTGACTAGGGCAAAACATTTTTTTGGCCATCCTCCCTCTTATTCTGCCAAATCGTGCCATGTTTTACATGGTTAAGATAAAGAACACCATATATTTCCAAACCACAAGCTCCTTCATAGCACTTTGTACAATTATAATCAACAAATTAACTCTCAAAAATGAATAAATGACTATTGTTATTGCTAGACTAGCAATGCCACCAAGGATGAGAACAATGCCTGTCTTCAGTGCTGTATCTGGGATGCCAACACAAAGTAGATGCTCAGTCAATACTGTGGACCACATTATATGTATATGAAGGGCAGCCTTAAAAGAGAGGTTTGTATAGAAATAGGAACAGAAATAGGAGGAATAGCTCTGCTTAATTTCTTGGTGGAATGGAGATGATTAAATCTGATTATAAGTTACCTCCATCAGGCAATCGGAATAGTCCTTTAATCCCTTACTCTAGATATTTTTCTGAGTACAGTAGCTATCAACATATCCCTAAGAAATTAAAAAGCTGTTGCAAATAAATATTCCTATGCCAAGAAAATAAATTCTAAATATACTTCTCTTTCATTTATGAGGTCCAGATGGATTTTAAAAGAGTCATACCTTTCTAAATGATTTTATTTTTTTTACTATGTTTGCTAAATTCAGCATTAATTTGTTTCTTTAGAACACTTTTTTAAGGCTGAGCATGCTGGCTTATGCCTGTAATTCCAGCACTTTGGGAGGCCAAGGCAGCAGGATCACTTCAGCCTAGGAGTTCAAGACCAGCCTGGGCAACATAGCAAGACCCCATTTCTAAAGAAAGGAAGAAGAAAGAAAAGAAGAAGAAGGAGGAGGAGGAGGAAAAAAGAAGAGGAAGAGGAGGAGAAGGAGAAGAAGAAGAAGAAGAACACTTTTTATTATACATCTCTTGATGACCGAAAAATGTATAACAAGTGCTTTATTTGCTTCAGCAAAGCTGACAAATCAAATTGTGTTTTAGAAAGTCTAAGAACCTAATTGATGTTTTCTATTTAACATCCAAGTCTGCAAAATGTTAACCACCATAAACACAGGATTCCTTATTATAGTTTTTTGTAATTCTAACAGCAAAGGTACACCCAAACAAAGTCTCAAATTTTTGTGCTTAATTTCAGCTTTCCTTTAGCTGTTGTTTATAACATTGTCCTTACTACATGAGTGGAAAGAGTCTAAACTTTAGAAGTGTCAACTTATTTATATTATCAATAGGCTTTACTTGGTAGAAATAATCTTAGAAAGAATTTATCTACATCTGATTTAAGAGTCTTTACTTTCAAATTTATTTGACTATCTTTATAGGAATAGTATAGTACAGAGGGTAACTAGCTTTATAGGAATTCACAATTTATCAAGCCTGCTAATGGACACCAAACTCAGATATCTAGCTTGTATGCATAGTTGCTTCCTTATTCAGCGCATACTTCTTTAAGGCAACAGATTGTTCACATGGTGTCCTTCTTTGCCCTAGTATATTGCTTTGCACACAGCAAATACTCAACAAAATTGTCTTGAACTGAATTTAGCTCTTTCCTCAAAGTTCATGTTTACACTCAAGGTAAACTAACTGTGGTAGATACTGTTGGTATCCCTCACAGATCCCCATTATTGGCTGATACACCCATCTCCCAGCTGCTGGAAGTACTATAGCTAACAGTTTCTACCTGTGACCTTCTCCAGACCATTGCCTCAGCTGTGTATGCCTGGAAAATTACATCACCATTATTATATCATCCACCACCTCATCCCTGAGGATGGTCAATGATTAACTAATACAGGTTACAGAACCTGATCCTCTTGCCTCAAGACAGATCAGCTCCAGATAGAACCACTTATGCTACAGAGCCCTCTGTGAATCAGGCCAAGGCTAGACTTTATCCAAGGCTATATCATTGCTCTAATCTTCCCCTTTCCCTAGCCTTCTTCCTTCACTCCCTTATAGATTTTTCCTGAGAATCATTTCCTCATTAATTCACATATACCTAAATCCCTGCCTCAGGCTCTTCTTTTAAGGAGTATGATCTAAAAACACAAGTTCTCTCCCCCCAGTTCTGCTAGTTTGACTCAAATCTTCATTAAGTTGAGCTCAAGATTACTTCTACTTAACTTTGTTCAATAAGATTTGACCATTGCCTGAGTTTCACCAAGCAAAGACAAAGCTCCGATTCCTGTAAAGGCAGAGGGTCCCTCCCAATCAGGCCTGAGATGAGTCAAGAGATAATCTTTAAGTATGTTTCTGCAGTACCAAGACTACTTGAAAATGTAGCTAGTAATTCTGAACAAAACTAAACATAAGACTCAATTAATGGTCTAGATTCCAAAACAAAATTAGGCTACCAGTGCTGTGGGAAAATTCACATTAAAATGATTTGTCATTACTATCATGTAATGGAAAGACACTAGGATAAGATTTTTATGATGTAGTTTCCAATAAATATAGCCTTTAGTTGGATTATGGTGCAAAAGTTGAGAGTGAACACATAGGTCATATATGATACATACAGAGAGCATCAAATTTGATATATGAATTAACACAAGCTAGAACTTCTACACAAACATCAAAGAAACAGAAGAACTGAAGGGTAGTTGTTACAAACAACAAAGATGAGAAAGTAAGTGACCATGTTCAACAGCCACTTCAATCAGCTTAAACTTCCAGCCCTCTCCCACTGTCGGCAATCCAATGACTTTAAGGTGCATCTCTATACTTCTATCTTCATGGTCTCAAGGTGGCTGCAGAAGCTCCAAATATGTTGTCACCTCACTTGCAGAGGTAGTTGTCTCTCACTGGGAAAGAAATCTTTCCTAGGAACCCCCATCACATGTTCCCTGGTCAGAACCAAGCCTCATAAACACTGCCAAGTCAGCAGATTGGACCCATTTTTCCCTAAGACCATTTTCTCTGCCTCAAAACTGAACAAAGTTGGAGGAGATGATAAAAGCGAAGTTTGGAGCCAGACAACAAGCAGTTCTGCTATAGTCAACACAAAAAGTCAAGAACTCTCCTTTAGCAAACTTCTTTCTGGATCTCCTTCTCAATGTTACTTAATATAGAGAGTATAAAGAGCCATTTAATTACTCTCAAGGCTTTTTCATCTTAGACAATACGTATTTGCATATTTAAATAACACTAATTATAAGAGCGAGAAATAGTCATTCTATTATAATTCAAAGGCATAAACAGTGGTATCCTGTAACTTTTGTCAAATTTGGAATTTTCTTATTTGCACATTTTACAATATTATATAATTGTCCACATGTAACAGACACTTAACTCATGGTGTCTACTGAGAGGAGACATAATATTCAGGTAGCACAGAAAGCCAAGACTGAAACACATGTAGCTTCAATGTAGGCTCTTTTACTTGCCAGCAATGTGACCCTGGGTCAGATGTTTTACCTCTGTGTGCCTCAGTTTTACCATCTCGCTCTTTTCAGCATGAAAATTAGGGTTTAAAAAAAAAAAAAGAGCACAGTTTCTGGGCATGGACCATAGTAAGCAGTCAATAAATGATAGTTGTTAATATTAGTTCAGGAGCCTAAAAGCTGAATCTGTAACAGTTACCTAACCAAATCCTATTCTTTCCCTGAACTACAGCAAGAAAGTAAAAATGACCAGGATCAGCTTTATCTTTTTCTAACCGGGGTTTCTCTTACCTTAAAGTATCTGAGAAGTTATAACTTACTGATAAAAATTTATAAGCCTGAATGATCCCTTCAGAGTAATTTTCTATAGCATGCCTCCTAAAAGACTTGCAATTCATTGGACTTAGTTTCTATTATTTTCATGAATTGCAGTATGGAAATTCAAAAGTGGCTAATACAATTTCAGTCCATTTTTCAATATCACTAATGGTCTTCACATATCTATTCCTCTTTATTGGCCTGAGTGGTATAGTTTTATGTGAAGATCTCTTGCTTCTAAAGTAAAGTAATTGCATGATTATAACATACAAGTTCAATCCTGTAAGCCTCCAAGATAGCATCAGTCACCCATGTAGACAAGGACACTCAACATTCAAAATGCCTTTCCACATTTCAGAAATACTGTCCTCTGTAATATGAGACATATTTTTATCCATGATATTCTTTAAGATTTTTTTTCTATGCAAATGTACACCAACCACACAATAGAATGAATGGCTTTTCTAGCCATACTAATCGTACAATACAGTTTATGCTTATCTTAGCTATTCCAGTTCCTGTACCAAGTAAACTATGTCATGAACTAACAATACTTAGGATCTTTAGGTAACTGAGAAATTATATAAGCTAATCCTTAGGTCCTAACCCATAACTGTCTGAATTTCATTTGCATGGGTCCATTGGTGGAAGGAACCACAACTCACTTAACATTGAATACCTTCTTTTTGGAACAACTATTTTTGGTTTGCAGAAATAAAATACCATAAAATAAAAATGATACTTTCCAGAAACATTATAAAAAATACATCAAATAAGAAATTAAAATCTCTCTTTACCCAAAATATACATAAAATTCATATGGTTAGAATTCTTTGTCTGTAGAGAACAATATAGATACACTGCATGCTGTTATAC
This sequence comes from Lepilemur ruficaudatus, assembly GCA_963574885.1. Lineage (NCBI taxonomy): Eukaryota > Metazoa > Chordata > Mammalia > Primates > Lepilemuridae > Lepilemur > Lepilemur ruficaudatus. Next base: position 11,176 of record CAUYRT010057668.1, read on the forward strand.
CTAATAAAATTTATAAAATTTGCCAGTTTTTGCTACAGAATAAAAAAACCACAAAATCTCAGTATTAGACAACAGTTAAGTTTATTTATTGCTCACTTGTCTTTAGGTAAGTTGGGCTTTGGCCGAAGGCCAGGCATGATACAAAGCTGTGGGATGATTTCAAGGCTGTTTTAGATTCCAAATCTGTGTCTTTCCTCACCTTGGGCCCAGCAGATTAATCAGGGTATGCTCTTGTGGGAATGGCAGAGAGCATAAAAGCAAGCTCAACTACCCAAGCACATTTCAAATACCTGTTTGCAGCAAGTCTAGTGATATCTCCTTGGCCAAGGCAAATCACATGGCCAAGCCAAAAGTCAAAGAGAAGGAAAGTACATTCTGCTCTGCCTGAGGCCTTGGTAAGGGTGTGACTCCACTACTGCAAAGGAGTAAAAACATTTGAGTACCATATCAATAATTCGGTAAGCTATAAGTATGTATCTCTGTTCACACATACACAGGGACACATATAGATGGATGGTTATGCAGCATTGTTTATGTGAGCAAAGAATTACATTCTTTAGTAGGGAAGAGGAAAATAAATTGTAGTTTACTCATATAATAAAATTTACATGTTAGAATTAAATAACTAATGAGATGACATAGCTAAACATAAAAAAAGTATAGTATTATGGGTCCAATAAGGTGCAGAATAGTATATATAATATGATACAATTTATGTAAATTTTTAAAACACACAAAATAAGATCATGTGTTCTTTATGGATATGCATATATGTAGTACAGAATAAAAACAGGGATGAAAAAGAACTTAATAATTTCAATATAGTGAAATGGAGGGAGAAGAAATGAGACTGAAGTTTTAGATGTAATAGTAAATTTAATCTTAAAAAATGAAAGCTCACAAAAAATATGGCAAACTGTAAATATCTCTTAAATTTTAGTGTGTGGTCAGTAAATGAATGTCTGTTTTTTTGTTTATTCAAAATATTTCATTATAACTAAGAATTATTAAATACACTAATTTTTTTAAAAAACAGCATAAAAATTAACTCAATGGCCCATAATACTTTTCAAAAACACTGTCTCATGGGAATCATAGATTCATTAAGCTGAAACAGTATTTGAGACTCCACAATGCCCTCTATAATTTGTCTATATAGTATCAATTCTCACTATCTAGGACTACTTTTCTCCTTACAGCACTCAATGGTTTTGTTCAAAACACTTTTGAACAAAACATTTTTTAATAATCTTTGAAAAAATCCTGATGTTTGATGACAACTTTAACTGTGGAGTTGACCACACATGCTGAGTAATCTGATATTTTCCAGATTTTGTCACACCTCTTACTCCCTAGAGGTATTGTTAATACACAGAGACTGGAAGTAGCAAATAGAATGATAACCAAATTTGGTCCTTTTCTTTGTTTTAAGGAGAGCTCTTACTGGATTGCAAATATAGGCTCAAATAAAATCTGGATGCATCCACAAAAAGAGAACTCTCTAACTGAAAATGTGTTAAAGATATTCGGGTGTTTTGTCAAATCTCAGCTGAGGAAAGAGAGATACAAATATTAAACATCTAGTATATATGTCAGGCATTTGTTTTACATGTATTTTCCCATGTAATCTTTGTAACAATCCTAAAGTGTAGTAATTTCCTCCACTAATGGCTGAGAATGATGGGGCAGAGATTTAAGTCCAGACTTAACTGACGCTAAAATCTGTGTCCTTCAGTCACATCACTCTGCCTCAGTTAGGGCACTTAGAGAAATCTTGAAGAGTCACTCCATCATCACAAGAACCCTGTTGTAAAAAACCTTCCATCTACGACATCCATGCCATCTATACTGAAAAAAACCAGGCAAAACAGTAAAATCAATGCATTTAGCCTGTGATATACTCCAGCCTGTTTTATCTTAATTGATTTATAAGCCTGCCTTTTGCAGGTTTACACTGCTCTTAGGTCACCCCTTTGTTGACCAGACATCCAGCCCAGAATTACTTCTAATTTGCTAAAAGGATCTCTTCCTTCATATTCATCCTCAATTGAAATCACATACCCTTGTCATATTCCCAGCTAAAGGTCATAGAGGAAAACAATTTTAAAGACTAATTCATATTAACAATGGACCAATCTACAAAGTCCTAGAAACAAGTGTAAAAACAATGTTATTCTATAGTGACTAAAAGTGAAAACTAGCCATAATTTCCTTCAAAAGACCTAAAATCGTATACCTATGACAGTTCTATGTAGTAAAATAAGGTGATTAAGCATATTACATTGTATAGAAAATGCTTACAATTGTTTATGGATAACATTAATGAATTTGCAATTATTACATCTTGGGCCAAAGATGGCCAACAAGACAATTCAATGTGTACCTTGCCCCAGGGAATATATCAGGAAAGAGCAATGGCCCCACAAGAGTGTAGTTTCTCTAGATGATAAAATTTTATATAAGAAGAAGAATGGGTGAAACAGATATTATTCTTTCTATTTTCTTTACAGGAACACATCATAGCCTGGGACTAATACATCCACCCAATTTCTTACTTTAAGCCCCAGAAGACACCAGCAACAACTCTTCTTATCTCATAGCAGAAATTAATATTCTTCCTTCTATGTAGGCTTATACCAACTATCTAAATAATACAACACACTGGAAGAACCATGAAAAATAGTGCAGATTTTAAAAGCCTTCTAAGATAAATAATCCCCCTGCTGCTCAGAAAACAAAACCAAATCTTCTGAGCACTTCATGGGCACTGTACTCATTCAACAAGTGTTTACTGAGCACCTACTATATCCAGATACTGTGCTGTATCCTGAGAACATAGTTGTTGGTAGGCAGCCTCTCAGACAGTACCTGATGACCCCCACCCCTTTTTATCCATCCTTGTGTAATCCCCTCTCCTCAAGTGCGGGTTAGACCTAGTGACTCCTTTCTGGTAAAAAGAAATGGCAAAAGGGGTGGGATGCCACTTCCAAGATTAAATTACGAAAATATTGTGGTTTCTGTCTTGGATGCCTTCTTTCACCCTGGAGAAAGCCAGATGTCATATAGGGAGGCAGCCCTGGCCCACATGAATTAATTTGAAAGCAGATCATCATCTAGGCCTGCCAACAACCACAGGCATGAGCTTCAGAGCAAATCCTTCCTCCCAACTTGAGTGCAACCTCGGGAAAGATTTTGAGCTGAAGGCACCCAGCTAAGCCACACCCAGATTTCTGACCCACAGAAACCTATGAGATAATAAATGTTTGCTGTTTTAAGCTGCTAAATTTGGGGATAATTTGTTATACAACAATAGAAAACTAATACAGAATGATTTATAAGACAGACAAGGCCCTTGCCTAAGTGGAGCTTACAATTGAGCAGTGATGGATGATAAACACAAACATAGATAGCATCATTTTTGCTATGGAGAAAGTAACAGAGGGTAGTGGGACAGAAGGTGACTTCACAAGTGGATGGAAAAAGAAGACCCTTCTGCAGGGACCTGGGTGTAAAGGATATGTGGTATTTCAAGAAATTAAATGAAAGGTTACATGTGAGAATCCAGCCATATTCTAAGCCAAGACATTAAAGAAATTGACAAAAAATATAAAGCAATACCATTCATTTCAATACATTTCTGTTTTGAAAAACAGTTATTTTTTATTAAATGTTATGTGTATTATATATTATTTTTAAGTGAATTAACAAATAAATATTTTTAAATTGTGTTTTAATTTTTAATATAATAAATATCAATAGACATAACTGACATTAAACAAAGTTTTTGGCAGAAACTCAATAACATTTAAGAGTATAAAGGGGTCCTGAGATCAAAATGCATGAGAACTGCTGGTATAGTGTTTGTGGAGCATGGTATGGAATGTGGTTCTTATTCTAAGTTGAATGAGACAAAAATTCATTGAAAAATTTTTAAGCAGAATCATGGGACCTGATTTAAATATTTAAAAGGATCTTTGGGGTTCTATAAGAAGAATGGAATGGGAGGGAGAGAAATGAGGAAATCTGTCAGCACTTGGCAAACAATTACCCACAGAGGTTTTCATGGGGATCTAAAGAAGAATAGTTCTGAAACTGCAAGTTTAATTTTTCACATGAGAAAAAAAAAACTCATGTGAAAATAATCTATGTCTCTGTTATGCAACTGAAGATCTGCTATTGTCATACTAATCAAAAATATAGAATCAAGCAAATCCTGATGATTTAGAGCGCAATTTCTTTTCGCTTGTTTTTCAGGCCCTGGTAATTTATCTCAAGCCTTGATGTGCACTCTGTGGACCTCACCCGGGTACACCATATAGTTTCTAAGCAAAATTATACTTTGGTGACAATTTCTGCAAGATGAAACAGTCGGAAAGCAGAGCTACCTGCTGGTTGCATTAGGCTTTGCTTTTGCCATTATAAAATTCGTGCTTCCATAAATTGGTAGTAACGGAATTTCATCTGCCTTATAAATAGCACTTTTTGAGAGGAATAAAATGTTGTCTCTAACAGTGTTATGCCACAAAAACAGAAAACAAACAAATCAAACCCCAAAAACCTCTAATTTTATTACAGTGTTGGGTGAAATGTGGTGTGAGTTTTTCTTGCCAAATATCAACCCACAGAAACAATAGAATCTAGTCTGAAGTTCTATAACACAAAAACCTCAGTAAAACTGAATTACTATGAATGTTTTAAGTATATTTATTAAACTTTTCTGCTATTAATAACTCTAAGGAATACCCAAGGCTGTCACCAACTAAAAAGTTTTAGCTTGATTTTTCTCCCATAACCAATGTTTCAGGAAATACAGTTGAAATGCTAGAAAAAACAGAAATTATATAATTTTTTGAATTATATAAATTTCTGACTTTATTTATATCCTCCTTTGTGAATTACTCAAACATTGAGGTAAATGCCTATTTAATGTATCCTAAATACAATCCCACACACCACATTTTTCTCATTGCCCTTAGTAATTTCCCTTTCTTACCTCTGGAAATGTTACAAATAAATAAAGAAAAAAACTCCCAATAATTTTATTTTTTCTGAGTAGAAAAAAGCTGGATGGTATTAAAGAATAAAATGTAATGGCACAAAGAGAAGTGAAAATCTACTAAGGATTTGGTATAGTGTGGCTAATTTGGGCTATAGAGTACTATTTTAACCTAAATTGCTTATCCTGGCTTTCGACACTGAGAAAATTAAGCAGAAGAAAGATCAGATTTTTTTTTTTTTTTTGAGACAGAGTCTCACTCTGTTGCCCAGGCTAGAGTGAGTGCTGTGGCGTCAGCCTAGCTCACAGCAACCTCAAACTCCTGGGCTTAAGCGATCCTTCTGCCTCAGCCTCCCGAGTAGCTGGGACTACAGGCATGTGCCACCATGCCCAGCTAATTTTTTCTATGTATATTTAGTTGGCCAATTAATTTCTTTCTATTATTAGTAGAGACGGGGTCTCACTCTTGCTCGGGCTGGTTTCGAACTCCTGACCTTGAGCAATCCACCCGCCTCGGCCTC
>CAUYRT010057671.1:0-84926 GCA_963574885.1 Lepilemur ruficaudatus
GACGCCACGGCACTCACTCTAGCCCGGGGCAGCAGAGTGAGAAGTCAACTTGAGTGGTAATATATTTTGGGAAATCAGCTCACTACAAATTGTGACTGTAAACATTGTACTGTAAATGCTTTGTAGTTTTCCCCCAATAAAAAAATAAATAAATAAATAAATAAATAAAAAGAAAATGCTTTAGAATAAGGAGAGTTAAAATCTTTATGTGCTGTGAATCAACATCTTTGTGTGAAAAAATAGGAAAAATCTTTTCCATCTCTGCCTGAAAAAAACTGCTCTAATCCCCCATTAGAATGACTATGGTACTGGTAAGAGAGCTGATGTGCTCTGAAAAGCCATCATTGTCAATGATGTAGACAATGTACATGAAAATATTGTATAGTGAAATGAGATTAGCATGAAATTAAAGAATAAAGAGAGATTTCTTTATTCTCTACAGTTAATGGCGATACATGGAAAAGAATAAGGTCAAAACAGAGTAGACTTTTTTAAAATTAAAACTTATTTAAGAAAATGTGCAAAGCTGAGATATAGAAACACTGATGAAAAGCTCTTAGAATGGGGACCATAAAACCTTTGTATATTTTAAGTGTAGCTGGGATTTTTGATAATAAGAAGAATATTTGTCATCAGTGATTTTTTGGAAACATAAGTGGTTTCAAAGATTTTGCAATCAAATGATTACCAAATACCCTAACATCACAATTGAGTGTCTCAAGTTTGTTCTGAACTCTGTGAATCTGACTTTTAATAAGTTTGTCCTCCTATATACTGATTCCAAAAACAAATGCATTCTGAAACTTTACATGGGTCTGCCATCATTACTTTGTTTTTAAAGTGTTTTGCAGAAACCACAAACTTTGTCTTAGTTTAAGTTTTCCTCTCTCTTTCTCTCTCTCTCTCTTCCTTCCTCTCTCCCTCCCTTCCCTCTTCTCCCTTCTCCTCTCCTCCTCCTTCTCCTTCACCCTCCCTCTTCCTTACCCTACCCCTCTCTCTGCCACTTTCTCATTTTATTTCAGGTAATGTTAAGGTGGAGCTAAGTAAGTTCTACATTTGAGCTTTGACTCAATGAAAATTGTGGCCCCAGGCATAGGATAACCAGAGTCTTGAGAACTGTCTTTTTATGTGAAAGCAAACGATCACATTTCCTCTTCATGATGAAAAAGAATAAAGAAGAAGAAGCTTGAGGGTAAATTAGTGTCCTCTCCATTTCAATAAATGCTAAGACGTGAATCTTGTCATTTCCAGGAAAACGTGGATAGTGTTATTGAAGAAGTTAAAAAAATATGCAGTGTTCTAGGGTCTGTGGAAACCAAACAAATTACAGATGCAGCAAATGAACTAAGTCTAATTCTTCAGAGAAAAGCAGAGGTAAATATATTCATCTATTACACAGTAATTATTTTAAACCTGAGTTCAATAATTACTTAAGGAGTGAAAGATTTTTGACTAACCCCTATATTTCTGTGTGTATGTGTGTGTGTGCGTGCACACAGAGTACATTTCAATTATGTGGGGCTAATGGCAGCCTGATTCGATTATGCCAGATGAATTTAATTAAATTAAAAGGAAATTTCTTACACCTTTGAACTTTGTAACTATTGTGTAACTTCCAAGAGAAACTGAAATCAATCCTACCTAGATGAATGTACTTATATAATAGTCACATACAAGTGTTTGCATAGGCCATTAATGGCACTCATGTACAGCAGTGTACATAGGTATAAGTGTTATGGTTGGGTGGATAAGCACATATATAAAAGATCAGTTTTTGTGGTATCTTTCACTGAATTTGCAATGTACTCTGCTTCTATGATTTCTGAGTGAATTTCTCTAGATCCCACATCCTGTAATAATTTCCTGGTTTGGGCGGTCTGATGTAGAATTAAAGTATGATTATTGCCCAGGAAAAATATTAGGAAATTTGGTCACAGTAAATCCATTCATCTTGTTAGTATAGCAGATGATAAAGCTGAAAGATAATAATAATAATAACTAATATTTGCTAGGGCATTTCAATATATAAAATAGTTTCACATATGCATTATCTCATTTAATTTAATTTTTATTTTATTTCTATTTATCCTCACAGCAATGTTGTAAAGTTGGTATTTTAATGTTCACTTTATTATTAAAATCTGATGCTTAGAGTGCTTGTGTATAGAAAATTAATAAGGGGCAAAATAGAGACTTGATATTGCAATAGATGTGAAATTTTATAAGAGAGAATGAGCACATGCGTTCCTTAGCTGCGTGGAAGAGAACAATGGAGATTATACCACCTTTGAATATGCCAGCCTTGAAATTTCCAAAGGACTGATTTAAAAATGTAGACAATCATAGTATTATATATAAATAATTGTTCTTATTGTTTATTGCTTTAAATAGATGAGTGGCTATGAAAATTCAATAATTTCTTAATGTTGGGCTTTCTGTGCCTTATTTTAATTCAGACTTTTGTGTAATTAGGCAGTAAAAGTAAATATAGAAATTTAAATATATTATTTACATGAACAGTGAGAGTGATGATTCTGAGGAGTCATGGAGGCACACCTTCAAAATATTTTAAAAATAAACATTGATTAAAAACTAAAAACACAAAGCATTAAAGAAATCAAAGTTTAAATAATATAATCAATAAAACCCAAAATTCAATGTCTGAGACAGATTCGTGTTTATTTTCCTTAAAGAGGAAACACCTATCTTTTACTTTCCAATTATAGAAGAAAATGGAATAATTTTGTAGTCTCCAACACTGGTTTTGTGTGTAAATATGAAGATCGATGGTCTTCACAAATAATGCCAAAGTAAGTAATCTGATGTGATCCCATTTGATTTGATATTTTTCTAATCTGTGTTGGAGTAAATGATATATATACCACAGTCTTCAAAAACATACTACCAGTATGTTTTGAAATAAATATTTTGATCAACTTAAAAACTTGGAAATTATATAGCACTAAAAAAGCTTTATAATAGGTAAAGTTAGGTCAGGGTGATAATATAGTGAGAATTAGCTTTCAGCAAGTAATTATTTCTCTTAGATTATCACACTTTGGAGACATTTCAAGAACTTAGAGCGGACAATAAAATATCATGAACTTAGGGTAATGCAAAAGTAAGTTCCAGACAGAGGAACAGGTCTGTTCCCGTGAGTGGAGATGACCCTGAGTTTAAAGACAGAGTATGGAAAGGACAGTACGCTCTCAAAGTCAGTAGAGAGTGGACTGCTCCAATAAGGAACAGTGTCATCCCAGGGTTAGGGTCTGTCCTTTATGCTAACCCCCAATAATATGTTAAGCTGGTGGTGGAATATTCATGTCTTTTCAGGGAAGTGGGTGGAGATTTCCAGAATCATATACCCTCCCATTTTCTGTCCTTGTATGGCTGGGTCTAGAACTGTCATGGCACTAGGGGGTGTGAGTTTTACTATGTTAATGAGGAAAAGGTTACCTTTGGTCATAAGCTCCTACCTCTGAGCATGCTCCCAGTCATGAAAAGTCCCTGACCTCAAGTTCTTGCTGTTGTGGTTGCTTTTCTTGGTTTTTTATTGGTCCTCAGCCCTCAACCCTTGACCATATTCCCCTATCACCTGCCCTGCCACCTGCATACCCCTCATCCCTATCTAACACCATGACAAGTATGAACCATTGTCAGAGCAGGAGAACAGAGGTGCAGATGTGCACGCCTGTCTTCCCATCTGTTAAGACTAGCTGGTTGTTTTTCAACTTTCATGTCTACCTCTTGGTGACTTGGTAGAAACGAACAACTGATCAAAGAATGAGGAAAATATAATTTTAGGGGGAAGGTCTTTAAATGATGTTAAAGTACTCCTAGATACAAAAAGCTTTGTCTTCAAAACATTCATATTCTGAAACTCCCTAAAAGAACAAAATGACAATTTTCTCAGAAATATCAAACATTCAGTATATCTGAAGCCAAAAGATCTGTTCATGGAGAAATTGGTTATTTCCTAGGAAAGCTATGAGGAGTTATGATGCTCAATAAAGCTCACATTCACATTTCACTTTCCTTATGTGTTAAGCTTTGTGTGATTTTTCTTTGCAGCTTTTTAACTCATAATATCTATATATTTATTCATCTTGTACTTTGATAAGACTAAAATGATTTTCATATATAGAAATTTAAAAGAGTTGACAATTATGAGTTTTATTGTCAACTCTCTTTTAAATATTCAATATTACCCCCAAAATGGATCCTGTTTGTTTGAACAGAATTTTAAAAGTTTATTTGTTCTACATCAGTAGCCTTCATACTTTTTTTTCATCTCTTTTTCCATTCTGTCTTGTGAGCCCACCTATATAAGAATGTTGACACACACAGTAAGTACATTTTCCAGAATCTGTGCAGTAACCAGCTACAGTTCACAATGCCAAAGCAATTCAGTCTGTCCACCCACCACAAACTTAAGATTGAAGAAATACTGAGAAATACAGGTCTTCTGCCAAAGAACTCTGAAATTTGAGAAGATTTTCTTTTCCTTGGCTGCACTTATGTTCAATGTGCAAGAGCCTATTTCCTGCCACACAGGGAAGTAACTAGGTATTTATTAAATGTAAGTTTTGGCAAGATGAAGAATTATATCACAAACACAGTTGTACTCTATTTCATGCTCCCACCCTGCACTGGAAACAGTTTTTCATCCTTTAAATTATATTCCAGAAGTTCACATAATATATTTCCATTAAATGCTCACACAACAGAAGAACCACAAAGTAAAATATATGGTCTTTCACATCGTGGCGTAGGTGGATGTCATGGTGATTTTATAATACAAATTTGTATCTCTGAATAAAATGAATTCTAGTTAAGTCAGGGTGACATCTTTAATAGTCTCACCCACATGGATGGGGTAAAGATCTTATGTATACTTAAGACTAGTATTAATAGTTGAAACTATACTCAGTGAAATATTTTACCTAATAGAAATGCTTCTGAGAAGGTTCATGTGAATCATGCTTTTAACTAAAAAGTTGTATGTAAATTTAATCATATTTTAAACGTGATAGAAATATTCTTTCTCTAAAGGAATATTGTAGTAAGTTTTTTGATTCAGAAAAACAATTATTCCCTAATTTATTTGTTTGAGAAATCTGGCTTTTAATTAAGCATATTTCCTTAAAAGTAAGCCTTCAAATTGTTATTTTTTAAAACGTCTTGAACTTTTAAATTTTTTAAAATTTAGATTCAAAATAGATTTTGTTGAAAAATTTAATTTTCTTTTGGGCTGAAACCTTATTTTTCAGAAATCTATGAATCACTTTACAGAGTATTCATGAGAATTAAGTTATAACCAGCAAATCCTAAGCCACCAAAGTAATTCTAGGCTTCCAACAAAAATAAAAATAAATAAGGCCACCACACTAATGGACATGAACTTAAAGGACAATGAAAATGACAATAAACAAATAAGATTTTAGATTGTACTTTTTATTTAGAGTATGACTCAAGGCACTTTATTTTTCCAAGTGTTTGTCTATCATTTCTTTTAAAATCCCTTAAAAAAGAAAGAAATGAAACTATATGGTGACTCTGTATGATTTTGCCCACCTCTTTTTGGTGCTGCTCAAAGTATGGTAAATGACTGAAAAAAGTAAGAGCTGGACACAGTAAACAGAGAGAATTAGAAATGCACTTATATCCAAAGATTAGTTACTGTCATGGAAGGGAGATTCAGCTTAGACAATGTCTGTAGAACTAGTCTAATAATACTGAAAGGTTGAACTTAGTCTAGCAATTTCTTTTTATAGAAATCAAACAACCTACATTATTCATTGTAATATTCAGAAGGCTTTTCTTTCATCACATAATTTAGATTTCCTCTGTTTAATAAGAAAATTGATATATGATCCCAAGAAATATTTTGTCTTTTTTTATCCTGCCAGAGAATTTATAGTGTTCAGATTTTGGATATTATCAAATTGATTATTTTGTAAATTTGTTTTCTGAATAATAAGTATATTTTGTACTCTTTCTTTTTCAGAATTTTTATCAAAATTCCGAGACTTCAGCAAAAGGTAAAAGACTCTTGTACTCAAATATTTTAAAAATGAATAAATAAAAGAAAAAAGATATGTTAACAGAACCCAAAATAATTTTTTCAATTTTTCATCCAAATACTGTTGTAACACAAATACACACATATAAACACAATGCTTTTTGAGAGGAAAAATGCTTTGCTAAAACCCGTTTATCAATGGAAGTGATTATTCTGCAAGGGGACAAAAATCTACACTCTCTAACCTTTAAGCTTCAATTTTTTTAAATATTGAGAAAAAATCAGGAGATCTATAAAAGTTAAAAAAAACTGAAAATATTCTTATAAACATTCCAAAACACTGCAAAATTTTACCATTTACCTATGGGAATAATTATATTTTGATATAAGAAAAATCAGAAAAGTAGCAGATGTCTATACCCAAAGTCACTCATTTCAAATTTAAATTCAAGCTCTATTTGAAGACCAAGTTAATGTAACAAATAGGAGGATTAGGTTGCCACTTTTTAACTCTGTGACCCTACACTAAACTCCTTGGTCCTCAGGTTTTCTAAAATGCATAGAAGATATGATGGGATTTAATATGCAGCCTGTGGTCAGGGTTGTTCTTGTTTGCATATGGCAGATGGTATCTGGCATAGGAACACTTTGGGTATCTTCAAGGAAACTGTCTGCCCCACAGATGTTCAACCAACAGTCTTGTATTAAGAAGACTCCATTGGAAAACAAATGATAACCCAGCCTTCCTTCCACACCCTTAATAGTTTCGGTAAAGTGTTATGGATAGAGGGTTATCCCCTCAACTATAATTCCCACCACTCAAAAGAAGACATTCAATTATATTTGAGGAACTCCCCTACCTCATATCACAGAAGAAAATGAAGTGGCAGAGGGTCTGGAAGCAACAACCTGTGCTAGAACAAAAACCTCTGTTCCAGATATTCATAAAACTCTGGAGAACACCATAGGGAAAAGAAAGGATGGATACCCCCTAACAATATTAACACAGAATCTAAGTGGCGGTGCGTGGAGTGGACAAGCTGGAGGTACGCCTCTATGCATCTGGCCCTCTCTTCCTTTCTACCAGGAATGTTGCAATGAGGTCTTCTCCTCCCATATTCCTCCAGGGCTTGGAACATGAGATCCCATAAAAAAAAACTGTACAGGAATGTTCCTGGAGACTTATTTTCAATGATAAATCATGATAGATTTGAATCAATAAGTTTTAATTGCCCATACATTGTCATTGCCTTGTTGTTTCTTGGCACTGTAAGTCTTTTCCAGAGTAAAATGAGATGTGTTAAACATTATTTCACCATATTTTACCACCAGGCCTCTTGTCTTGAGTCCTTAATACATTTTTTATGATGTTACTTAAAATGTACTCTTTATCTGGAATTCTGAAAGTAAAACATAATGCATAAGCACACTTCTCTATACAAGAAGCGAATTACAACCAAGAACTGTCTTTCTGCATGAAAAGTAAGGAATAGAGTTTGAGTAAACACCCAGATAATTAAGGTTACCCAAAATATGTGCTGAGGCTTAAATTAATAAGATCTGTAACCCAACTTTATGATTCATTTTAGATGCATATTCATTTGCACAAGATTGGGAATTATTGACAAAAAGCCTGTGCTTCCTGTTTCAGAGTACCAACACTATAAATCGGGGCTAAGGAACAAGATGTTTCTATAAATTTATAATTCTCTGCTTCCTGTTGTTCCGAAGAATCTCTGTCAGTTGGCCTCCAGAGTTTGATGAAACCTCTTTTAAGACTATTTTTAAGCTGCTTTCCTCTTCTGCTTCATTAATTGCTCCTGCTGATTTCTCAGAGAATTTTAATTAGAGCTCTCTCCTTCTAGTTGTCCCCCAAGGCTGTTTCAACGAAGGGCACAACTTAAGAAACAGAACAAATAAATAAAATTTGTCTATCTTATAAACATTGTACAAATTTATGAATAACTAAGTGAGTAATAGCATGTGTTGAACAACAACAAAAATGTTTAATTATAGACAGAGCTAGCGAGGGACAGACAGGACGTGGGAAGGAGCTCCATGCTGACGCTGGCCCCTATCCTGAGGCATTGGACTGCCAAAGCTCTGGAATACTGCAGACTATCAAAGAGAAAAGCTAGCTCTTTGTATGATTTTCTTTTCAAAACAACATAAAACCAAAAAGCAATTTATGTTTCTGAAACAACTTATGAGGAAGTGCATATGTTTGAATAAACAACTGTGCTGAGTAACTTGATTCAGTACATGGAATCATATCACAGCAGATCTTAAGAGCATAGTTTCTAATGATGTGCTTGTTCTCCCAACATCTCCTTTGCTGCCAGGGGAAAACTACTAGCCCCTATATCTAGTAATTTTTTTTCTTTCATGACAAGTAGCTTTTAGGAATAATCAATAGAATCACTTTAAATAACTAATGGTAAAACTCAGGACAGGCTTTGATTTTGAGGAGATTCAGTAAACATGGTAAATCTTTAATTTCAAGATTGTTTCAAATCCCAGCCATGTGCTATTATCATTCTCTTTTTTATATCAGCACAATGTGTATGATCATTGTTCAGTTAATAGTAAGCATCATAACATAATCAAATTTATTATGATTAATTGTTTAGATGGAATTTGTTTGAAATACTTATATGCCATGTAGAAAACATGTTCCTTGTTTAAAAATTAATTCTAAACAATCACAAACTAGAACAAAAAATATTGCAAATTATATTTGATGAGAATGAACAATTAATAATCAAAAAAGTTCCAATTTGTGATTAAAAGGCCATGCTTCCAAAATTTCTACTGCTGCAGATATGAAAGCTTATTGACGTCTAATCTACTAATAACTAAACCAAGCCGCGTTCAGAGGCACAGGTGGCTAATTGGCTTCAGTTGGCAAAGGGTCATTTTAATCAAATTTTATTTAAATTTTATTATAAGAAATTTTAAGATTGTAATTGATGGCTTATGATAAATAATGGCCCTTCACAGATGACTTGACCTATACCTATTCCCTTCTAGGCTTGGTAGAGAAAGTAACAACTGAACTATCCACGTCCATCCACCAGCTAATCAATGTCTATTGTAGAAGCTTTTATTCCGATTTTCAGCCTGTAAATGCACCTGGATGCATTTCCTATGTGCATCCTGGGCTCCATTCCCACCTGAGCTTCACAGTGTACGCAGCACACAACATTCCAGAGACCTGGGTGTGCAGGTGAGTGGTGGCGAGTTTTTCACAGAAGAGTGATTTTTTACATAGCTTCTAATTAGAGTGCAACTTGACTTGCTCTTATTTGCAGGAGCAAATATTTTGTAAAATTTGGGAAATTAATCAGCATAGATTTATTTTTATTCTTAAAATCACTTTTTAAAAGTTTAGATTCCCAAAGGATAATTTATTTTTCCTCTTCTTCCATTCTCCTGTAGTATTTTCTTGACTAAAATAATTAAAGTAATATTATATAGTAAATGTAAATTCTTTATGGATTACATCTATAAGAGAATACTGATTAAGTTAATTAAAATTGAGAAGAGAATAGTAATCGGTAATAAATTTATTGTACCTATTGCATTTAGCATCTCAAGGAAAGCCTGAGAGAAATAATTTCAATAAAAGATAAATAATTTTTATCTTGAGCTATATTTTTCTCAAATTATTAAACTGTATATTTATGGAGATAATTAAAAAGGAAATTTTACCTATGTATATAAAGAACATATACACATTTCTTTAGAATCCATTGAATGATACTTCATGCTTTTTTTCTCTTTCTTAATTTTATGAAGAACTTAAAAAGGCTGAGTTATAATATAATAAATTGCTACCCTAATGGGTATTTTCTCAAATTTTCTAACCAGTAACATATATTCCTTACTTTTAATTCACACAGAAAATTCCAATAGCCAGACCAATACAGATAAAGCTATATGTGTAGAGCATACATTTATATATGTGTCTATATATGTGCAAAGATATATAACATATGTATATATAATGTATAAATATACACATGTATATAAATGTATATAAAATTCATGTGTGGGTTTAAAATAAAGTGTATATTTGTATATATATAGTCTATCTCTCAAACTCCCTTTCTTTATCTTTCTCTACATAGCATCTTACAGAGTAAAAATAATAAGAGCATTTTTAACATTGTTACATGGAAGTACATATGTACTTATGTGTGTATAATGATAGATTTAAAATATTGCTTTTGGCAAAAATCTCTGCAATCAATAAATAAATAAGGACTTTGATACAGGAAATAAAGTTATCCCTACCATTAGAGAAACAAACTATAAATCCAAGGTTGGAACAGGGGGAAAAAAAGCAGGCTATTGCTCTCTTAAGGAATCCATGGACCAGGCAGCCTTACAAATTCTGTGGGAAAAAGCTTCAATAAGACTTCCTACCTTGGGGAAAATTGGATCCTTATTGTAGATTTTCCTAGGGATGTAGTACATAAGTTATCTATGGCTATGTAACAAATTACTTCAAAACTTAGCAGCTTAGCACAACAAACATTGATTAGCTCACATTCTGAGGGTCAGAATCCGGCGAGCAGCTTAGCTGAGTGGGTCTGGCTAAGAGCTTCTCATGAGTTGCAGTCATACTGTTGATTGAGGCCACAGTCATCTCAAGGCTCATTGGGACTGGAGAACCCACTTCTAAGCTCCCTTGCATGGTTCTTAGCAGCCCTCAGTTCTTTCTGGTGTGTAGGTCTGGGGGGCCTCAATTCCTTGCCACAGAGTTTTCTACAAATGTCCTCAAGACATGGCAGTTGGCTACCCCTCAGAGCAGGTGATCCAAGGAGCGACAGAGAATTCATGAGCAAGGGAGCATTAGACAGAAGAGGCAATCTTTTGTAACCTAATCGTGGAAGTGATACACCATCCCTTTTGCCATATTGGTGTATGGTGGGAAAAGATGATACAAGGGTTTGAACACCAAGAGGCAGGGTTACTGGGGCCATTTTAGAGGTGGGCTACCACACCTGGGAAGAAACATCAAGGAAGCACCAGGCCAGAGGTACCTCCAGAAGCATAAATACTGACCAACTGTGGAAAAATAACAAAGGAACAACTTTCTATCTCACTTTTGTCATAGGAACAGATTTAATGGCAGTGATTCAAACTAATTTGTTAGTTTAATCTAACTTAATAGCTACTAATTTAATAGTTACTAATATACACAAGTTTCAAATATTCTGTAAAATATAGATCTCATAATTAAAACACAGAACTATAAAAAAAAAATTAGTGAAGCTTTTACCATCCAATCAGAGGGTTTGAAACTGAATTACCATCTACTCCATGACTGCCTTTGGGGAAGACACCACTGAAGCTATCAAAGACAAATGAGAATGTATCTTACTTAGAATGAGTTGATTAAACAAATCCTTTCCATGATTCATTACACTGATTAAGAATCCATTTGTATTTAACCTAATTTCTCATAATAATGAATAGAAATTCTTTTTCTTTAACTTTATCCTCTCTACTGATTGAAAGTGCCTTTGTATTGCATGTGCTTATTGTTTTAGTAATTACGCATTATTGGTTCTCTCCCACATCACCTTTTACAATGTCTTTGTGATTATGCATATTTATGTGTAGGACTGTATTGTTTTAACTTCTAGTACCCAAAACATTTTCTAGTAGACAATAGGCACTCAATAAAGACTTGTTGAAAGTGACTGAATAAAATCCCTTGAAGAGAGAAATGAGTCAGACTTGGTTAGTGAGATTGTTCCAGGGGGTCTGGAGAGCAGGAGTCCATGTTATGGTTATTACTGAGGGTAAAAATAAGAGCTGAGCTGGAAGCTATGAAGAAATGATGACAGTAAAGGAGTAGAACAGCAGATATTCCAAGGGAGCAAAGAAGATATTACAATAGAGGTGCAAAGCTAAGGGTCTGAGGATAGGGAGGGCCAGCATCAGTGAGTGAGTCCAGAGCAATTAGTGGCAGCGGTAGAGTGGTTTACTGGACTACTGTTAAAATTATTGGTAATAATAACTGATAAGAGTATAGCAGAATCTTATCATATGAGATGGTTATATTAAAAAATCAATAAACATTATTTTTTAAAAACCCGTTAAATCTGTGGTCCCCAACCCCTGAGCCACAGACTGGTACTGGTCTGTGGCCTGTTAGAAACTGGACCACACTGCAGGAGGTGGGATGGATGAGCAAGCAAAGCTGCATCTGTATTTACAGCCGCTCCCCATTGCTCACAGCACCGCATAGGCTTCAGCCCCTGTCAGATCAGTAGCAGCACTGGATTCTCACAAGAGCACGAACTCTGCTGTAAACTGTGCATGTGGCATGCAAGGAGTCTAGGTTGCGTGCTCCTTATGAGAATCTAATACCTGGTGATCTGAGGTGGAGCTGAGGTGGTGATGTTAGCGCTGGGGAGCAGCTGCAAATACAGGTTATCATTAGCAGAGAGGTTTCACTGAGCAATAAATGTAATGTGCTTGAATCATCCTGAAACCATCCCCCCAGCCTGGTCTATGGAAACCTGTCTTCCATAAAACCAGTCCCTGGTATCAAAAAGGTTCCGACCATTGCCTTAAATCACTCATAAAGAACAATACCATGGTTTCATAAACAGAATGCAAAAATAATTGTGCAAAAGTGCATAATGTGTACAATAATAAATACTGTATAATAAAGCATATCTATGCAAAAATGATTTGACAGAATTTTTAACTATAAAAGACTGTTGCATATGAGCAAGTTGAAATTCTTTGTCATTTAAAGGATGTTCTCTTTATGGGGAAGACTTGAATGGCATATAGGGCTCGTTGTCCTATAATCTTTGCCATCAAAAGGCACATATATGCAATCTGTGTATTCTATTCATGTCATTAAAGTCTCATTTATAGACTTGGGTCATCATATTAGCACCTTATAGAATATGTGAGAGGGAGGTACAGTATCTCTCAACATAAATACTGTGCATAAACCAACCAAAGGCTGATATATAGACCAACATAATAGATTCTGAATCAAAAAAGCATTATTAAATATAAAGTCACAACATGGTATTAAAATAGTCAATTCACCAGAAAGATGTAACAAAAAAAAAAGCTGACAGTTTACACATCAAAGAATTCAGAAAACATAATAATTTAAAGGTAATAAAAACACATAATAAAACACATGGAATATAGCCAAAGCTATTCCTAAAAGGAAATATATACCTTCAAATACATATTGCTAGCAAGAAAAAGAAGCTAAAAATTAATGTGGTAAGCACATCACCATTTCTCGTATGCTTTTTCTTATTTTGACCAACTTAATAAAAATTAAGAATGATAAAGCATAATAGGCCAGCCGCGGTGGCTCACGCCTGTAATCCTAGTACTCTTAGTAAGGGAGGACTTAAGTTGCCATTTTGTTAATTGTTTTATGTCTTGTAGCTTTTTTGTCTCTCTTTTCCTCACTCGCTGTCTACTTTTGTGTTCACTGATTTTTTTATAGTAATTTGCTCCAATATCTTTCTTTTGTGTGTGTGTTTGTGTGTATTTTCTATAGCTTTTTTTTGTGGTTACCATGGGTCTTACATAAAACGTATTTATAACAATTTATTTTAAGCTGATAACAACTTCACTTCAATCACACACAAACACTGTGCACTTCTACTTCTCCCCCCATTTTGTTATTGATGTCACAAAGTACACCTTTTCATATTATTTATCCATTTACATATTTATAGCTATTCTTTATACTTTTGTCTTTGAAATTCTATACCAGAGTTAAAAGTGATTTATGTACCACCATTATAGTATTCTATATTCAACTATATATTTACCTTTATCAGGGAGTTTTATATTTTCAGATGCTTTTGTGTTTTTCTGTAGCACTCTTTTATTTCAACTTGGAGAACTCTGATTAGTAATAATTGCTTAGTAATAATACCTTACTAATAATTGCTTTAAAAGTAAATGGATTAAACACTTCAATTAAAAGTTATAGCATGGCTAAATGAGTTAAAAAATGCAAAAGCCAACCAGATGCTACCTACAAGACTCATGTTATATTTAAGGACACAAATGGGGCAAAAGCCAAAGGATAGAAAAAAACATATTCCATGAAAATGGTAACCAAAAGAGAGCAAGTGTGGTCATACTCACAGCAGCAAAGTGTATTTTAAGTGAAATACTAACAAGAGACAAAGAAGGACATTATATAACGATAAAAGGGTCAATTAACAAGGAAGATATTATAATCATAAATATACATTCATCCAACATCACAATGCCCAAATATATAAAGCAACATTGACAGAACTGAAGAGATAAATAGATAGCAATACAATAATACCAGATTTCACTTACGCACTTTCAATAATTAATAGAATAACCAGACAAAAGATAAGGAAACAGAGAACGTGCACAACACTACAGAAAAGGATCCTAACAGACATGTAAAGAACATTCCACCCAACAGCAGCAAAATACACATTCTTCTCAAGCACACAAGAACTACATGCTAGTTCCGACCGTTCTCTCTGTTGTGAGTAGCGCTCAACCTAGTGCCTCTTCCTGTCAGCATTTCGATCCAGGCAAGACAGAAACTAGTTCTTTGGGTAGCCCTCCCGAGAAGTCTGGGTGTTAGAACTATGCTCCAGTCTTCTCTTTCCCTCCCTAGGGGGAAGCCAGGAGTAGAAAGTCTTCTCCCAATCATGCCCCCTTGTGCCAACAGGAGACTCTGGCAAGTGTCATGAATTTTCCTACCAGCTTTGACATGGCTGGTTTTAAATTCACCTGGGATACAGGAGCCGCTTTACTGGTTTCTCAGTTTCTCACAAAAAAGGATTAGTGGATTGTTAAATTTTTGTGTCTGTGGAAAAAAGAGTGTCTTGGGGGTTCCTATTCTACAATCTTGTTGGCATACCCAACATAAATTCTTAAAGCAATTTTTAAAGCATGTATTATATAAGCAAATATCATTTTATCATTTGACTTTTGACTGTAAAAATAATTGACTCATATAGAAAGCTGATTTCTTTAAAGTGCTAAGTATACTGAACCAATGTTGTTTCTTTTTAGCTATAAAGCCTTTTCTTTTTCCTGTTGGCTTTCATATGCTGGAAAGAAGCTGTGCCAAGTGAGAAACTACAGAAATATCCCAGTCAAAAAATTATTTTTTTTCTTGGTCAACTGGAATGAAACGTAAGTTTAATCTTTATTCAGTCTGGATCATTTATCTAATAAAGGTCATCTTTTTACGCCCTTTTTTTCCAACAAAGGATGTGATTAAAAATATATATATACGCTGCCGGTTGATTTGATTCAGTGGTGTGATAAATATCCTAGGCCTAGTAGATAACTGACTATTCAATTCAACAGATTAAAAGTCTATTTAAAAACCTAGACAAGTGTCCAATCCACATTATTGAACTGAGAAAAAAGGGAAATTGAAAAAAGCAGATGACTTATTAATCATTCATGCACTGTGGATATCAGGAATATGCTCTGTTTGAGGTAGGGATGGGGGGAGTCCAGATATAACAAAGAAGAGAGAAATCACCTAATAATATGTGTAATCTTTATTTTCTCAATTTTCCCACACAAGTCAATTACAAATTTATTTAAATAATTGAGTTTTGGGGCAATAAACATCTATGTATTCTGTAAACTTATACTTACTTTGGGGTGACTGGCTCCTACTTCCTCCTTCTGTAAAGATTTATTATATCAAGAAGGTAAAGTACCTTCTTGATACTATTTCCACCTTCCTCCTCTTTTTTGTTCCCCCTCCCAACTTGAGCCCTCTCTTTACTCAGAATCTCAGGGAGCTCATAGGCCTCACCCGTGGATTTTTCATGGCTACTACTGTATTTCCTTACTAATCCTATGACACTGCATCACTAGCTGGTCTCAGTCACTTCTCCGGGGTCTCTACTGCTTCACTGGGATCAATATTCTTCCCACTTTGAGTAGAAGAAAATTCCCCAACCCATTCTCCCTCAGCTCTTTCACAAGATCTGACTTTCTTAGAAGATAATTGGACTCCTAGTATTATGCTTTCCCTTTGATAAATGTGTCAAAATTTTTAAAAGTCAGAAAATGATGTTAAATAACACCATCTATCATACTCTTAGCATTACCACAATCAATGGAGACTGTGTCCTGAGACGTAGCATGCAGTCTTCAATTTTCACATACTTCATGGTCTCTCTCATCCCAAACCAAATCCTCTTCCCAGGACTGTGACAATCTTTATCTCCCCTTCTTCCTGACCAGGGGTGGGGAACCTGCAGCATTAAGGCCATATGCGACCTTCTAGGTCTTTAAGTATGGCCTTTTGACTGAATCTAAATTTTATAGAACAAATCTTTTTATTTTTATTAATATATTTTTGTTCATCTTTTATATTTTTATTTTGTTTTTTAGATGAACGTATTTAAGATATCAAAGAATAAAATAAGTTTCAACAAAATCCTCCCAGATTGACTGGCACAATTAGAACATTAGTAAGCCGTAAGGGCTAAACTAATGGCTGCTACACTCATGATTTAGTTCTAACTTCCCCCACCTGACTGGTGCCACTACCGCATGAGACTGGTTGGCGAGCGTTTATGGGATCAAGTGCACCACTCTGTTATCAACTTTTGACAAGAGTGCACTGTGTTTCTGTTTGAAGTGGAATTGTGAATAGTTGCACAACTCGACGGTATTTTTTAATTCTGTCTGCTTAACAGCCCATCATGTCAAAGAGAACCGAGAGAACACTGAAGGAAGAAAACAGATTTTTTTAATGAGGATTGGGAATTGCAATATTATCTTGTTTCTGCTAAAGATAAGATGATTTGCTTGCTCTGTGATACTGCAATACCAACATTAAAGAAATTCAGTGCTCATCAGCATTATAACACTCATAAGGACCACAAATATTTTAAATTAGAGGGAGAGGTGCAAAAAGTTGTATTGCAGAAATTAAAAGATGAAAAGCTAAAGCAAAGACAATTCTTTCAAACAGCAATAAGACCTGGAAATAATGCCCCTGTAGCAACTTACAAAGTAGCTTATGTACTCAGGGTCAGGGGGTGGAGTGGTGGAGGGAAAGGAAGCCATTCAGTGATGTAGAAATTGTGAAAGAATGCATTGTCAAAGTTGGAGGATGCTTAGATCCTGGTAACATTTTGAAGTATAAAAACTGCCTCTTTCAAGGAGAACCATAACTGATTGACAGTATGAATGAGTCTTCAACTTAACAGAACAACTTCATGCAATAGTTCAAAAGGAAAATATATATTATTCAATTGCTTTGGATGAATCAACTGACACTACCGACTGGGCACAGGTTTTGTACTTCATTCAGGTCATAACAGAAGATTTTCTTTGTTATGAAGAGTTATTACTCACTTTGGGCACTCTGGCGAACAGAACATGAGAATAGATATCTTCAACAACTATCGAGATAAACATGGTGTGAAGTTGGACTGAATTTGGTCAATTTAGTGAGTGTATGTGCAGACTGTGCACTTACCATGACAGGAAAACATGAGGAGTTTATTGCACAGATTTAAAAAGTATTAACAGATCCAGATGCTCTTATTTTTTTCATTGTATCTTGCATCAGCAAAATCTCTGTGCTAAAGGTACTATTTTTTCTCAGGAACTATAAAAAATAAAAATAAATATAGGTACTATTTTAAGTGACATTTTGCAACAAGTTATAAGTATTGTTAACCATATTCCTGCAAACGCAACATAGCATGGTCAGTTTCAGAATATGCTACAGTAAATGATGAGATATTCAGTGTGGATTTGCCCTATCATTCTAAAGTGTGCTGGCTATGGCAGCGACAGGTGTTAGCCAAAATTTTATCTTTGTGAGTACAGACAGTTAAATTTTATGAACAGAATCAGCAATGTGGATTATTGAAAGAAGATTTCTATAGGAATGCAGCATTTCTGAGTGATACCATGTCAAATCAAAATGATTTGAGTATTTCTTTGCAAGGTAAAACTAAGTCTATATATGATATGTGGCAAAAAAAAAAAATCCAAGCATTTTGAAAAAAAGCTATCTTTTCTCAAAACACTTCTTCAAAAGGAAATTTCAGATGAATATTTTTTCCAGTTAGCAAAGGCCATTGATGAGCAGGATGATACATGTGAATTATTTGAAGAATACGCAGCTGTTATAAAACTATTAATTGGAGAATACCATGAAAGGTTCACTGACTTTGAGAATCATGATATCACACTCAAATTAGCATTTCGGCCTCACCTAGTTGATATCAAGGCATCTAAAGAACTACAGGTGGAACTGATTGAGCTCTCAGTAGATGACATTTTAAAGCCATTTTTTGATGCTAAGAAAGATACAATTAAAATATGGAAAAATGCAGTAGAATACCCACGCTTTCGGCAACATGCCTAAAAAATGCCTTCTTACTTGTTAACCACTTACTGCAGCAAATCTACATTCTCCACCTAACCCAAACAAAATGCCCTTAACGTCACAAATGACTGATACCCGTCTAGAGGATCATCTGAAACTGCAGACCTTCATGCTGCAACCAAATATTCAAATGCTTTCCAACAAAAAGCAGACACAACAAAGTCATTAGAAACTTAGTTAACTTTAAAATCAACAAATAGTTTTCATTTGTTGAAATTATTAAGTATATAGTAATTAGATTTTTATAAAATAATATACATTTTTAAGTATATCTAATTGAAGTTTCTTGAACTCAGTCTTATTTCATTACAGCTGAATTAATGCAGCCTTCCAACATGAAAAGGTTCCCCACCTCTGGGTCTGACATTCAATTATAATATCCTCTTCCCCTGCACTGAATTAGTTTTGCTTGTAAAAATTCTTCAGTGGCTCTCCAGCTTTTATAAGATAAAGTATAAATCATTTAGCATAATGCACAAGACCTTCTGTGGTTTGGCCCTTGCTAGAATTAACCTGGTAAGGTAGAATTCCCTGCCTTTGCACCTACCCAGTCTTTGCATCCAGTCTACTTACCCTCACTATGAACTGAGAAATCATGCCTCTATGTTCCTTGTGTCAGGAACACGGTGCTCCTACTCGCCCACCTTGGGAGCACCTAAGTGTCTTTCAAGACACGTCTTCCACCTCCTTTATAAACCCTTCCTGTGTCATTACATAAAATTGGCCACCTTTTTTTGTTGTTGCTTGGTGTGGACTCTCAACTTCTTTCTACGGTACCTTACCAAATGTGTTTGTTTATATTTCTGTCTTCTCTGAGTAAATCATGCAAAGATTTTTATTTTTAATTTTCTTATTCAGTTCCCAGCAGCTAAAGTGGCACCAGACAGAGTAACAGTCCAGTAAGTGTAATTGGGCAAATTAACAAATTTTGTATTACAAGAGACTCCTTAAAAAGGTTATTAACCAGCTCAATAACTAAAAGTATTCTGACTCAATTAAAAATTATTTCTGGTTGTTTTTTAAAAAATCAAATTTATTTTACACTTACAGATTCATGCTGTCATGTGGACAATTCAAGAGAAAAATCTATCTCTAATCTAAAGTCAATTTCAAAGAAAAAATTCCAAGATAAATTGAAAGTTATTAATATTTTAGAAAAACTGCATTGATATATTTTTCTTCACTTCCTTTAAGACTGCTCAAGTGTTATCTTTCTGTGAGGGTTTCTTTGACTCTCTCAATAGAGTTAGTTGCTTTAACCTAGAATTATTTTTCATTTCATTTCCACTAAAAATATTTACTTATGATTTTGTTGGGTACTTGTAGCATTTTTATATATTTTGTCAACATTTACCCATTACATTATAATTGATTGTACATTTCTTTGTTAGACTGCAAACTTAAGGATGGAAATTTCGTTGTTTAATCTAACTTGACATAGCTTGTACCACCTATTATATCCCAATCATCACAATAAACCCTCAGACTATATTTTCTTCTCTAAGCTTCACAACAAACTTACGAAACAGGTATTGTTAGACCCATTTTATAAATCAGAAAATTGATGTTTATAGAGATTAATTAACTTGTTGCAGGTCACACAACCAGTAAATGGCAGAATTAGCATTTGTACCCACTCTGACTCCTACACTAATGTTTCTACTGTGACACACATACTATCTCTTACAACATGTAAAATCTTAGGAAGAGTATTTACATCCCATGAATAGTTCTCACATTTTAAGTTTTTTAAAAAATTAAAACCTCTGTTCTATTTTCCTGCCCACAGCCATCCCATGTCTTTTCTCTGCTTTGTAGCAAAACTATCCAAAGAACTGTCTATATTCATTTTCTTCAATTTTTTCCCCTCTGCTCTAAAACATATCCAATCAAGCTTTTATCCCCTTGGTGCCACTGAAATTGCTTATCAGAGTCAGCAGTGACTTGCATGGCTACATCCAATGTTTGTTTCTCAATCCTCCTCTGACATGACCTTTTGGGAACATTTGGCACTGTTGAGCTCACCTCCATCTTGATGTTTACTTTCCACTTGGCTCACTCCTACCTCATTGGCCATTCTTGCTTTTTTTTCCTTCCAGACTGATCATTATCTTTGCCCTTAACCCTCTTCTCTGCTGTATATGTCTTTACTCCCTTAGTTTTCTCATATAATCACATACCTTTAAATATCATTTATATGTCAGCAACTCCTGAATTTATGTCACCACCCCAGGCATCAATCACAAAGTTCATACGTACACACTCAATATGTCCGAAACTAAATTCTTGATCTTACATTCTAAACCACTCCGCCTATGGATGGCCATTCTGAATAATCAGTTCTAGTTCAAGTTGTTGAGGTCAGGATCCTTAGCCTGGATCTCCTCCCTCAGATCCCATGTCTGGGAATTCCTACTGGCTCTATCTTCAAAACATATCCAGAATATTACTTCTCATCACCCCCACTGGTCTCAGCAGCCATCATCTCTCCCCTGTAATACTACAATAGCCTTAGAATGGTCTCCCTACCTCTCTTGCACCATCATAGTCCTTGCACCAGCCCTAAAGTAATCTTTTTAAAATGTAAGTCAAAACATGTCATTCTTCTGTTTAAAAATTCTGAAATGGCTCCTTGTTTAATTCAGACAAAAGTCAAAGTTGTTACAATGGTCTAGTGTTTAGTCTAGTGTTTTGATTTTGCATCAATATTAATAGGAGAGTTCTAAACAAGGTAGCTTTTGAAATTTCTCATTTTTATTGTCAGAAACTTACTGCTGTTTTAGAAAAACTGTCTCATATAGGAGAAAAAATTTTAAGAAAATTTTAGTGATTATTCATCTTTGGGTAGTATAGAAAGGAAAATATATGGTTGAAACTAGAGGTCTGTGTCTCTTCCTTGGATAAAAAGAAGCATTCTGAGTCCACTTACTAAATTGCTTCTTATTTTTCTTCCTTTTTTGCTCTGAAAGTTCATTCCTTTAAGTAGCCATGCAGAAGTTAAAAAATAAAATATTTTTCAGTAAATGTGAGATAATCCTGGCTTTAAAAATCCATATGTATTTTTAAAATGAATAAATGCATATTTAGAAAGCACTTATTCTTACCCTGGAAGAATTTATTTTTATTAATAAAAATGACAGAATGGAGATTGGCAGTAACTATCCACTGTAACTTCTCTATTTTTTGTCATTCTTAATATGAAAAGCTCACTAACAAGTGAAGTTATACATGAAGAAGCCAGACCTAATGGAAAAAAGAACATTCTAGATTATGTGAGAAATAAAGTGAAATTACAGTTTTCATCCTAGCATAGAAATATGAACACTGAATAGAAATTCAATTATAGGTTAAAAGAAAGAACATTAAGGAAATTACTGTGCATTCCACAGAATCATCAGCATTTTACGTTGAGTTTCTGAGCTTCTTTCAGGCTGTGAAATATATCTATATTATCTTGAATGAATATTACGAGTATGAAAGAAAAGAAAGAAAAGACTTTTAGTTTTAGATACCTAAACATGTAACAATTTAATATTTTAATAATCTAAAATTTGCTAATCCTTAAAAATATAAGAGTTTTCACACTCTAGTCTTTCCCTTATTTCCCTCCCTTATGTTTAGCTAGAATTACATTTCATCTATCTACATGAAATGTGTTTTTATAAATCTAAGTATTAAATGTACAGTGACTAATATAAATTATTACATTAGTGATTGAATAAATGAATATAATGCTGATATGCAACCTACCATTTGCCACATATTGTGTTATATAATAATAGTTCCATTTTATGAATAAGGAAAAATAAGTCTTAGAAAGGCTCAATGTGTTGCTCAAGGGGAACGTCTTAGTTAATGGAAGCAATCTTTAAACATAGACATACCCAAATCCAAAACTTGGACTCGTCCTCTCCACACACAGACTATTTATTGAGATGTCACAATTATTATTGACTCAATGACATCGTGCCTAAAACTACACTCATTATTTTCCTCACCCTTCTCATTTCTTCTATGTTCCCTCTCAGTTAAAGGCGTCTGCTATATCATAATCTAGAAACTGAACTCATCTTTAACTCTTCATTGTCCTATTCCACAACTATTCTGTCACCCAAGTATCAGTTATCCATTTTACCTCTAAAGTAGATCTTCTTTTCTTTCATCCTGTTGGCTGCTCTGTGAGCACCCTGGATGTGGACCTGACCATCTCAGGGAACACCGTGTTGAGGAGAGGGATGTGTCTTTCCTCAACACATTATTACTGAGCTGAATTAACTTCCTGTTATCCCCAAGGCTGGATGCTGTGAAGCTACTGGGGGAAAAAAAATGGATTGTTAATATTTGATTTGAAACCCTGAATAAGAACTGCTTGCTCGTCTCCAGACTAGAAAGACCACTCCTAGTATGAGAAGACGCTCACTGTTACCTGAGAATTCAGCTGGGCAAAGCTCAGTCAGCACCTTCCAGTGGGACAATAGGCTTCAGTCGTCATCAGTCCTCTAATAATCACCTACCACTTAAACAATTTGATGTCAGAGTTTGACTGGGACTCACAAGGCCAGAGGACTCTGTTCATTCTCTTCACACCTCACACCCTCAGGTATCATTCCATACAGGCTGCGCAGTCACCCTCCCAGTCTCTTTCCTCTGCCCTCTTCCCACTCATGATGATTCAGTTCCCATGATTCTTGCCCCTGTCTGCCAACCTTTGTTCCAATTTCCCCATTTCTCCCTAGCGTTCTCCTTTCTGGTAAACACATTCCCTTATCTTAGCCCCTGGAAAAATATTTCCTTCATCTCCTTGTCTCATAGACAGTTCTTTGCTAAATACCATGCTTCTCTTAAGGCTCCTGTAATAGAACTTGATCATCTCTATGTAACTGAGATGACACCAGAAAAGAAGAAAAGATACCTGTCTTCCTCCCCACTAATAGGAACATCAGGTCACAATCTCAGCTTTCCGTCAGCCGTCAGAAGCCCCTTCTTAGACAATCATGCCACCCATGTATACCCCACTCAGTCTTATAGTATAATTTGTAACCTTAGATACTTCCTTCTATATATTTATGGTTTCAACACCCAAATTCAAGTTTTTCTCACTATTAACATCCTGTGTTTATCCCTAATGGCTTTTTTTTTTCTTCCAGTATCTACAATCCATCCAGGATGTGAGCTGAAAGCACCTTGACCTTAACATATCAAGGAATTGTATAATACATCCATTACATTTCAGTGATCACACCCAAATTACTAGAACTTCATCATTACCCAAAACAGTCTAAATTTAAAATTATAAACAACTCTCTATACTTTTGGCTCTGCTTTTAAATATTTGCTTTTTTTTTTGAGACAGTCTCGCTCTGTTGCCTGAGCTAGAGTTGAGTGTTGTGGCATCAGCCTAGCTCACAGCAACCTCAAACTCTTGGGTTTAAGCGATCCTCCTGCCTCAGCCTCCCAAGTAGCTGGGATTACAGGCACTCGCCACCACTCCTGGCTGATTTTTTTGTTTGTTTCTATTTTTAGTTGCCCAGCTAATTTTTTCTATTTTTAGTAGAGACTGGGGTCTCGCTCTTGCTCTGGCTGGTCGTGAACTCCTGAGCTCAAGCTATCCTCCTACCTCAGCCTCCCAGAGTGCTAGGATTACAGGCGTGAACCACCGTGCCCAGCTATTTCCTTTTAACTTTAAGGAAAAATTCAAATTCCTTTGCCTGGATGCAGAATTCTTAAGCATTCTGGCAACCACCTATGTTTCTATTAGTAATTGCATCCTCTACGACTTCCCCTATCAATGTGACCTCATCTTTTGTTTTAGCCACAATGAGCCGTTCACCATTTCTCAGATACACTTAATCTTTTCATGCGTATATACTCTTGTCCATCCACTTTTGCCTTTCTGGAAAATTCTTTTCAAAATTTCCATTTCATTATAGCTGACTTACTCTTTAAGACACATTTATTTGCTGCCATCTTCAACTCCCTAAGACAATGACTTCCTAAGTCATTCTTTCATCTGTTGCTTCTGATAACTTGAGAGTAAATGTTCAAGTTACTGTAATTTTTAAAAATAAACTTACATGTCAAAATTATAGGGAGTAATTCCCATTGATTAACAAATTTCTTTACTCTGTGTACTTCTGTTATTTCCATTCTTATAAGATGATACAAAATATTTCAAGAGGATACATCAATTCAAGTTTTGTCTCAGACCATTACATTAAAAAATTTTTTTATAATTGGGTAAATAATGCTACTTCTTTCTTTAATTTTTAGAATCAATTTTCCTCTAGAAATAAAGTCACTTCCAAGGGAATCCATGCTCGTTATAAAACTGTATGGGATTGTCTGTGCAACCAACAATGCAAATCTACTGGCCTGGACTTGTCTTCCATTGTTTCCAAAAGAGTAAGTTATCATTTGTGGTTAATAAAAGTCCAATTTCAATAAAACATCCTTGGAACTAAATATTTTGCAGTAAATGGTATGAGGAAATTGAGAAGACATTGTACTCTAAAATGGAGGTAGCTCAGTATAAATCATGACTACTGAAAACTGAACTGAAAAGTAAAAATGTAGAAATGGCTTTAGAAACAGGCCTCACACTCAACTAGTCAGCTGGGTCATTTACAACAAAGAAATATTGGCATGACCAGTCTCAATTACTTTCCTTTCTCTCACCAGCCAATTTCTCTGGAATTAGTTATTCAAAGCGATTTGGATTAATACTGTCATTTAGAAAGAATGTAAGTCATGGAATTCTGGCTAAAGAAAAATTACACAGTGTAACTGGTTTACTGACCTTTTATTGTCAAGAAGAAATATTTAGTAACTTTGAGATGATATTTTTCAGAAAAATAAACCAACTGTGAGTTCAGATATTCTCTCAGAACTAATGGCCATTAGCAAACTTAACTGCTGATTTAAGTATAAGGCTTGGGAATTATTAGTATAATTTGATAAAATCAATTACATGATTTTCTATGTTATTGAGAGAAAAATATTTCAAAAAAATAAGCTAATTATTTTTCACACAACAAAAAGACTTTTCTTTAGAATCAAATGGTAAAATTAAGGACCCTCCAAAAATTAGAATCTATATTGTGATGTTAATGTTGTTCTAAAGAATGTTTCTTCCCGGATGGTTTAGAAAGATTTGGTAATACAAAAATGTTAAAACCAATTCTTCATCAGAGTTTAGTTCCCACATCTAAGCAATATATATAAATTATTATCAAAGCAACCACGATAAATCTTAAAATTTTCTTTATTGGGTTACTTCTGATCTGGGCAGTGTGTGTGTGTACATGTGTGTGTTACTCTGTTATTTGTTTTCACGTGTTAGCCCATTTCCGTGGGTGTTCCTGGAGGACAGGGAATGTATTTATTTTTGTAATCTCTGTCATCTAACATAGTGCCTCATATAAATAGGCCATCAGTAGAGGTTTGTTTACTAAATTGAATTGGAAAAAAAATCAATCCCAATATAGGAGATTTAGAATGAAATAAGATTTCAAAAGTCTACAAGAAAGAGTTTTTCCCAAAAAGGAATACCTACTACTGTTAGCAGACATTTCGAAAGTCTGGTTTATGTGCTAAGAACTTTCATTCCTGTCTCATTAGGAGCAGCTACACAAATGTCCTTCCCTCTCATGAGCGAGTTTCTTTAAAGTTTCAACAGCAATATGTGTAAGAGCTAGCATTTTTGTAGCATATTATTTCCAGCTATTCACTGAAAAGAAAGTTCCATTTATTCTCTCCTATCACCTGAAATACTACTTTGCATATAACAATCAATAAACATTAAATATGTAAGAAGTTGAGAATATTTTTTGTCTTTCAAACTAATCTTCAGGCATTTTTCTAGATGGTTATGATAGTGAGAATGCTGCCTCCATGCTGTTTTGTCACATATCACTTCCAGTGATACACTTCCAGTGTCACATATCACTTCCGGTGGTAAACATTTAATAGGTGAATGATCATAGAAGATGGGGATCTGAGAAGAATGCCATCTGGGATGGATCCTAGTCGGTGTTTTTCTATGGCAAAGTGTCAAAATTGTGGATGATGAAACATCAGAAAACACAACTTACTTCAATAAGCATTTCTAAATATATCTCGAATGTTTCTCGTGAAAATCAGAAAACCTGCCTCTCTCCTGGGCTAAACGATCCAAAGAAATCCAGATTGTGTTAAGACATCAGAAATCCATCCTGTGGGGCAGGCAGTTGGGGAGATGTGATGACTCCCACTTTGCTCATTGCTCCGAGTTAAAGAGATTCTAACCCAATTTATTTGATGCAGATATTTCCAGATCACAGCAAATTGGTGACTTAATTTCATTTCCTTTCATAGAATGACCCCTGCCTGTAAACATTTGGTATTGAATCTGTCTTTCATTATGGTTTGAATTGCCCATAGCTAGCCAAGTGGAGTTGTAATGAGCACTTATGTCATTATTTTTTCCAGCATACATATAAATTGAGAATATGCAGAATTAAGGGCTTCCTGTCTCATTTTGGTTTCTAGAATTGAGTTTCAGAAGAACCAATGGTGATTCAACCCAGATAAATCAGTTAGGGCTACATCAATAAAATTCTACATTTTCAAGCATGCAAATTCACCTTCAATTCTATTTAAAAAAATAAAGTCTCAAGTCCAAAGGTAAAAGTTTGCCCACAAAAGTTTTATAATCCCCTCTTTTGCAGACAAGACTTCTACTGCATCTGCATTCATACCATCTCCACAACGCAGCAAGAAAGTGTTATTTTCACCTCAATAATTTCCACGAGCTCCCATCCCTATTCAAGTTCAAAACTAATAGCGTGGTAGTTACTTAGCATTTGTCAGTTGTGGTAAGCTACTTTAACACAGAGATTCTCAACCCTGATTAAACAATAGAATTTTCTGAGAAGTTTTTAAAATCAACCCAAAGCCCAAGTACCTCCAGAGATTGTAATTTAATTGATCTGTGATCTGGCCTGATCATCAGTATTTACAAAGCTCCCAAGGTGAGTTAAAGCCTGAGAAAACTAGAATCTTTTGCAGAATTCCAAAACAGGCCTAAAATAAATTTTAATCTCAAAACAATTAGATTCCTTAGACAATTACTTGAGTAGCCAAGCCTGACCTCCCACCCCCATATCTAATTATTTCAGATATATCGTCAAAATCAAATAACGAAATAAATTGCGGGTAAGAAATCCTATTGTTTTTCTTTCCTGTCCAAGAGAGACCCTCAGTTAGTCCAAGTACCTCATTTACAGATGAAGAACTCTATGGCAAAGGAAAGTTAAAAGACTTGGTATAGTTACCAGGCTATTTACAAATAGAATAAGAACTAGAATGCAGGTCTGGGCTTTACTACCTTAAGCTGCCTCCCTTTCTGCTCTCAGGTGCCATGGTTCACTCCATGAACCCTGTAAAGACCTCACTACCTGACAAGGGGCTCCTGCCTCAGCCTCCCCTGGGTTCTGCTCTTGGACATGAAACCTACCAGCTCCATTAGAGTCAGCAACACAGAGTTTTGTAACATCAGATTCTCTGATCCTACTGGCTGCCCACTTTTGGGGCCTTTGTCTTCTCTGGTTCAATGCCAGCAATGGAAGTGTAGAATCCTATGGCTAAAATTGATAATTGTTTTATTTCAACACCTTATTTTCTTACTTGAGGAAACAGGTTCCCAGAGAGAATAAACCAGCCCATCAGTTCTCCAGGCACCACAAATTTTGGGTTGGTTTTTCTAGTCAATAAATCTATATAATATTTAAATTGAACATATTGTTAAAAATATTCCAGAACAAATACGTTTAGCAGTGTAGTCCTTTTCCTAAAACATTGTATTTCAAAACCTAAAGTGTAAGAGTAATGAAGAGTCCACATATGTGCTGTGTGGAATTTGAACTCCTGTAGTCCAACCGAACTGTCATTTCCCCACCATCCTTCTGAAGGCCCCCCTCAACCATCAGTAGAACTTCAAAGCTATATGAAAACACTGGAAAACCATTGATTTTGTCCAAGAAGCTCAAAGAAGTTAAGCTAATTAAGGATAGTTAATGAAGACAGGCTCCAGATGGCCTGGCACAGAGTCTGGTGTTCTTTCCATTATATGAAACTATTTTCTGTATATCCTGCCTCCATCGACTTTTTTTCATTTAATTTTTAACCGACTTAAACCTTTCACAGTGGTAGTAATTAAACCAAAAAAAAAAAAAAAAAAAGATGGTCTCCACTTGCCTGGTGTTAAAAGTTTCCATTTTCATCTTCTTTCTGAAACCACCGACACTCTTAGATGTATCTTTTCACATCTCTATCCCACTAATCATCTTTCTCATATTTTCCATTTACAGAAGTCTATTGAAATGCATTTCCTCCATTATGCTTCCAATTTCTAAAAAGATATTCCAGCACAGTCCATTATCAGAAAGTAAATTAGATAATATCAAACATACAGAGAGCCTGCAAAATGATGTCAAACATTCATTTTCTTTCCCTCTTCTGTGGCCTTAAAGTACATATTATATCAGTCTCATTGGAAGCTAGAACTTCATTCCCCCTATGCCCTATTTCTTGACACATCCTCCCATACACACGCCTACATCAAGTGACTTCATTCTGCCCCATGTGCCCTCAGGGTTAAAAGGTCATGGTGACTATTGACCCAGACTTTGCCTAAGGACAGAAATGGCAGGTACTTACCATTAGATTCTTGAGTCCCGTCATCCTGTATTAGAACCTGCTTAGATTACTCAGATCTTTAGAGTGAAGCATGGCCAAGATATATAAGTATGCAAGGCCACAAATATAACACATTTTACAACTTACGTATGAAGAAAAAAATACAACGCATATATTACACTTTTCCTCATGAGCTCCATCTTGTAACTAATGAGGAGAAAAAACTTTCTATCTATAACAAAGTATTAGTTACCTCAGTAATTTAAATAGTCCTTTTATAAGCATGCAGTCTGTTTTGGATAAAAATACTCGGTCACTCAGATATCTTCCTTATGTCCCGCTTCTCTTCCTAAGAGGGGAAAAGGAATACAAGATCACAAAAGAACAGAA
This sequence comes from Lepilemur ruficaudatus, assembly GCA_963574885.1. Taxonomy (NCBI): domain Eukaryota; kingdom Metazoa; phylum Chordata; class Mammalia; order Primates; family Lepilemuridae; genus Lepilemur; species Lepilemur ruficaudatus. The sequence continues at coordinate 29,523 of CAUYRT010057671.1, forward strand.
AACCAGATCCTTTGGCTTGGTGACTTCAGATATTTGAATCAAAGTCACTTTTAAAGCTGGTGGCTGCTTGTCACAGGGGAAATCTGCAGCTAGCTTAGCTTGTGCATAGGGCTCCCACAGCTTGGCCAGGGCTCCTGGCACTCGCTGGTAGCTCAGGCTCCTGCAGGCACCATAGACTCATCTGAGGTTTACCAGACACCTCCATTTGACCTCAGCTGGGATGGTCCAATAAGATGCCCTTATCACAGATGCCCTTATACCCTTTCTGGAAACCCTCTCTCTTAAATACTTTTGGCTATTTCTAGATCCCATCTTATTTACACAGAAAACCAAAGAAGGTCCCAAAAAGCTAAACTCGGGAGTTCCTTCTGCCTCTAAACCATGTGATGCCAAGTTTAATGATCATGCCACAAGTTGGTACAGAGCAGGTTCAAGAGGTGATTTCCTTCCAGGATCTGAAACAGAGAGTAAGAAAAGGAGCCCGCTGCCTCCCATGCTAGGTTGTGCTCGCTTGGCTCACATTCCTCCCATCTGCTTCCAAAGGCAGAGGAGAGGCAAACGGGGCCCTGTGTCAGCTGCACTCACACTGCTCCTTCCCCATCTTCCGCCTCCCACCCTCCCAATTGCCAGAAAGTGCCACGTTCTCCCATCCATCGTGCCTCAGACCCTTGTCCTTCCTCAGCTCTATTGACCATTCACAGAAATATTTTCTCTAAATGCTCTAAATGCTCCACTAGAGAATAGTGGAGAACACTATTATCTGAGTCCTCCAAGTTTGGTGTGAGACCTGCTCCTTCCTCCTCTTGCGTTCTGCCTGATGCTAATCCAGAACTTTTCCCAGGTAGATGGAGGTTGGGCCCTTTGGGGTTGAAGGTGATATGCTCTTAAAGACAAAGTGGAAAATTGCATCAGTAATTTTCCAATGTTTATCCCTGTTAAACTAACCTTTATTTACCTCACTACTACTGGCACCCTGGTATGGTCATACCCAAACAAGTTTTCTTTAGGTGAGGGAGGATGGAAGAAAGGGATAAAGATTCATCCTGACAGAAAAATATTCTTGGGTCATATAAAAGTATCTGCCCCAAAATGTTTGCAAATTATGCTCCCTTTGGACACATATTTTCTGATAATATCTTTAAATAGAGAAAATAATAAAGAAAGCAGGCCTCAGAAAGCTAAAGCTTTAAAGAAAACTTTATTTGTTGGATTTTTTCCTTCATGTTTTGCACAGTATCTGTTAAATGGCAACATGGAATTCTACACTGTCTTTAGAAAGACTCACTTGATGCTTTAAAGTTCTTTATAAACTTGAATTTTGTTGACTTTCAGTTTTACATCTTCAATTTGGCATATTAAACCAAAAGCTGTTCTCGGCGATCATTGGAACGTTTTACCACTACTCTGACTCTCATACACAGCCGGGAGTAACTTCTTTTATAATCCATGTGAGATCTGTGGATTTGGATGTTACTGAAGCTGTTAAAACCATCCATGAATTCTTCCCTGTTTAAAATCTTTCCTGTGTGCACCCTCATTTGCTATGGTAATTTGCCACCAATTTTTAAACATTCAGTATACGAATAATCTTTCTATACATAAAGAAGCATTTCCTCTGTGAAGTCCCATAACTATTTTTATTCTGCAGATCATATTCTGTGCTAATTTAAATCTTTTTCCTCTATAAATTTAGTACTCATATCTTTAAAGGTGCCTGGGGAATTTAGTCACTCCATGAAGCAAAAAAAATGTTCTGAAGACTTGACATCTTTACTGACTTAAGGCAGCCGTTAACTACAAGAATATAAATCTGAGATTCTTAGTCTCACCTTGTAATCACCATTGTTGTCAATTAAGAATAAATTCTACCCATTAAAAACCATTGTGAGTAAACATGTGGTTTCTCATGTGGAAAATAAAGGTAAGCATCTAGGAAAATAGCCATGCAAGTGGTATATTAGAAATGAACTGTTAATCAGTGTCCGGGCTTGTGGAATATCTGATTTCTTTTCTAGCAACTGAATAAAGCCGCTAAAATAGATGATTATGTTTACATTCCCAAAGAAAACATTTACAGATAATCATAGCTCCCCTCATGAAATGACTCCTGTCTGTCTGTATGTGTTGTCTTTTGCAGAAAATCCATTCTCGGGTCTATGCTATTCAGCGTGACATTTCAGAGTGAGCCGCCCCTAGAAATGATAGCCCCGGGAGTGTGGGACATAAGTCAGCCATCCCCTGTGACCCTGCAGGTGAGTGCAGGCCATGAGATTAAAGTGCACACGGCAAGTATTGGTTGATAAGTAGTTTGTCGTCAATTTTAGAAACAATTTCTTCAAGGATCACACATTTTAATAGTCTTCTCTTCCTCCAGCCTGCTGGGATTTGTGACATCTCTATTGCTTCTATTTTACATTCAGTACTCTCAAAGCACTTTTCTCCCAGCTTATATTATAGCAATTTCAAGCCATTCTCCGTCAGACAGGATCATGAAGGAGCACTGTGAAGTGTTGCCGTTAGCATACTCATTATGTGCGTTCATTTTTCTCCCCATTGTTTAAAAACAGTCATTGGTATATATTATTAACTTGATATCTTACTCACACCTACCTCAGCATTTGTATCATGTTTCTTTAAAATCTCTTCTCTTGTGCATTTCCTAAATGACTAGTAATTAACTGAGTAGTTGGAGAGAAACTACAAACAAAATCTATTACACTTTTTTTTTTTCTTAAAGCCTTCTCACGCTCTATGATTTGAGATCTTGAATCAAAGATGGTCAGGGCCTCCAGGCTTTGGTCCTTCCTGCTGACAGTTCCTCATTTGTTCATGATATAGTTGGTCATATTGATTAAACACCTGGGGCATGGAAATTCCCAGACATGGAAATGCAGGAAGTATGGACTTTCTACCTCCACAGGAAAAACTGGAAAGTACTATCTGGGCAGCATCCTCTAGAACAACAAAGTTTTTCTACCTCACCACTATTAACATTTTGGACCTGACAGTTCTTTGTTGCAAGAGCCGTCCTGTGCATTGTAGGATATTTAGTGACAACTCTGGTTTCTTCCCACTAGATGCCAATGGCACCTCCTCAGCTCTGACAATCAAAAATGTCTCCGGACATTGTCACATGTCCTTCAGGGACAAAGCTTCCCTCAGTTGAGGATCACTGCTCTAGAGGAAGCTGGTAGAGTCTCCAGGTTCTTAAGGTTTGATGGAAGGACTCTGGAGAACAGAATTTAGAAAGACACATGGAAAGATGTTGACAATGGAAAGGAAAAATTAATACTAATAAAAATGTGGCTTCACATTCTCATAGAGGAAGGACCTGCCGGGCAGCACCTAAAAATCTGCTTCTAATCTGTGTACATCATGATAAAAAAGAATGGTTATTCAGATTAAATCTTGGCATAATGTCACAGACACTCAACACATGGTGTCATTAATTAGCAGATGTTCCTGTCGTAACGGGACAAAAAAATAAATGTTTCTACTACAAAAGAGGAGAGACTTACCATAAACCTAACAAACATAAACATTTTTCTACTAATGAAGAATAGCAAAACCCTAGAGGTTCAATTCAATCGCAAATACACATGTTGTATGTGACTGCTATGCACCAAACATTATGATAAACGCTTTTACAAAAACGAGTGAATGTGTAATACCCGGCCAAAGAATTCAAGTAATGCAAAATGCAACTGGAGAGACAGACTTCCACAACTCGCTCTGATGTAATGTGACAAATACAGTAGCCATTGTAGGGGCACTAACAAAGTGAGAATAGTGATGAATATTTCTGAGGGAAAGCGAACAAATGTATGAGGTCTGGAGACAGACTCCCAGAGGACACGACATTTGAATGCCCTTTGTGGAATGAGTAAATTCCCACTCTCAGTAACTAATGTAAGTGGGAAGGACTATTCAGTCATAAAGGAATGCACGATGCAAACACACAGATTTAGAAAGGGGGTGGCAGCTTCAAAATAGGCAAGTTAGCTAAAATTAAAAAATAAATGTTATGAGGAACAGTGGTAAAGGTGGCAAAATCACTAGATTGCGTGCCAGATTTGGACATGATTATCCCAGCAATGAGTCATAGAAAGTAGTTCTACCAATGTTGTAGAAAAAAAGGTCCTCAAAACATGAAGACTGGATGTGTTAGAAGAACGTCTTAGAAGAACATCTAAGTTAAAGATCATTGGGCCAAAACTAAGAAAAAAACAATTAAATGGTGGTCGATTTTAGAAACTATTTTTAAACAGAAAGGGGCACAGCTGTATACATGAAAGAAATAAATAAGGAAACCAAGACAGAAACTTCGGTTCCTAAGTCAATATCAATATCTTTAGTTTTAAAAAAAGTGCAGAAAAGGAATAGACAGTCTCCAACAGTGTAATATGGTGAATTCAGTATGGGATACGTGGCTTTGTGTACAGACCTGTCGGATATCCAGCTGTAGATACAGGTGACCTTTCTTTAAGTGGATAAATGTATTTCCTATCAAATTATTTCTTGCCAGATCCAGACCATCTCAGCTTAATGAAAGTCTTCAAGTCTGACCATTGCCAGAGCTTTGTGGATATGAATTTATGATCCTGCCTTCTTCTCCAAAATTACTTCCACCCCCTGAATTTGTTATGCCTACTCATGCCCAGCACACACCTACCTGTTTTTCCTGCCTCCTGCCTCTTTCTATCGGCCTATCTTCAGTCCACACTATATCTGGGCAATTTATCATCTCTATTTTCCTCACCTATACTCTCCATTCCTCACCTTATCTGCCCTAGTTCAACAGTTCCCTCCTATATTATAGCAGTTTAACTGTTTTCCTTGGCTTTAGTTTTATCATTTTCTCATCCAAAATCTGCATAGTCCCCAGGGCAATCCTTCTGAAACCTAAATCTGAAACTGTCACTTTCCTCCTTAGATTCTTCAATAACTCAGCACTACCCAGAGAATTAAGGCCAGCTCTCCAGCGTGGCCCCTCTCCTGTCGCTTCTCTTGCCAGTTCGTGTTTGACACTTCAAGCTACAGTAGCTTTGCAAATGTTGTGGTTTCTGACATGCACCGCCTTGCTTTTACCCTACGTAAATGTATGAATACTGCACCCTGTCCGTAATGCACCTGTCTTCTCCCCTTCACCATCCACTGGCCACCCCTCCTCTGACACTGAGCAATTAATAATCATTTTTTAATTTTTTACCATCCATGGACCCTCGTCTAGGAGGCTCTCCCCAACCTCCATCCTCTCTTCCCACACCAGGAAGAGTTAAGTGCCCTTCCTCTGTGTTCACATAATGCCCAATAACATTTTATCCATATATTTATCACATTCTATTCTTTCTGCTGACTGAGACATCTCTGACGGCATGGACAATATTTTATCCCCAGCATTTAGAGCAGTACCTAGAATATAATTGTTAAATGAATATTTTGTATCCATATTTCTGATCACTACAGTAACCCAACCCATAGATATTTCTAAACATAGCCCTTTGGGCCACTTGTCTGAACCTGAATACCAGAATGCTCAGCTCTTCCTGTTATCTAATAGGGCCTCCTCCTGAAACCACAGATCTCGCTTACTCATTCACTCAAGCATTTTACTTTCTCTAACATTTTATTACATGCTTATCCTCCAGTACCAGCAGTGTTAGGGAGAGAACCCAGTCTCTTTCTGGATACCAGGTTCTTAGAACACACTGTATTTTGAGTCCTTATGTAACAGAGATTCTTTTTTCTTTTTTCTCACCACAAAACAACCATATGGATTCCTCATTTACATTCCTTGAGACTCACAGCAGTTGCCACCCAGTTAGCATATATCCTTCCTTCCCCTGAATTGCCATAAAACTTAGGGTCTTATATTCATGTGCCTTATAATACCCAACCTATACCCACAGGTGGAAGTAGTTCTCTGAATAAGCTGACAGAATCATGGGGACCCACACTGGGCCCAGGGACACCTTATGGGTATGATTGTGGGGCATGGATACCGGGGACATTCACAGCAGCTCATGGAAGTAGGATCAAGCCATGAAGCCACGGTAGAACCGTAGTGGCCAAGTGTACTTGGAGAAGGCTGAATATACAGGAACAAAAGAAGTCAATATCCAAATATGTAAGGAGGTGTGAATTAGAAGGTAGAGTGACCAGGTCTGAATATTTTCCTGTACTCAGGAGGAAAGATTCCATCATTTTTTTGTTGTTGTTGTTCTTAAAATCAGAAGTGTATTCTTAAGGCTTAGGCAGGAATGTGACAAACTGGTGTCATGGCATATTCAGTGTTGATATTTGAATAAATCTCCTGGAACATTCCATTAAAAAGAAATGTGAGACCAAAGCCAGGCTTAGTCAGCCACAGCCACAGAAGGGGAAAGAGCAGAGTCGAGTATTTGCCATTTCTGAAGCACAGTAATGAAGTTCAGCTCTGGGGCACTATGTATTTACTGTTCCCTGTTTTAGTTGTGAATATGTGTGTCTTTTCTCCTCAATTAGACTTTAAGTTCTTTGAAAGTAATAGAGGCTATTTGTATCTTCCATAATGCATGGTGCTCAGAAATATTCTAGAGCAAATCCATTAATACATACTTTTGTAGTACTTTTCTTTTGTAAAAGTTAGAACAAGAGGCAGCTGAGAGAAATGTCAATATTTTTTATCAGTGGCTCAAGGATCAGTAGATATTTAGCTTCATAATTCATGAAAAAATGCAATTTGATATGTGAACTCACTCATGTATCAGAAATAAAAATTATTTCCTAAGTGAAATATATCAAGTAATTTATTATAGACTTGTGTATCAGGGTACTTTGGTATTTTCATCCACTATCTTTGGTTTCCTCATTGACCCTGCCATTTACTTAGTACCAATCTAAAATTGTGCTAGCTCATTAAATGCTATTTGAAAATATTTGTGCACATAAAGAGTGACATGTAACCTGCTAGTACTGGATGCACTTCCCTCTAAGGCAGCAAAATTAATCTTTCAAGATTAATCTTTGCCAAAAGGAAATTTTACTGTAACATTACTTTTGTTTATCTTATATATTACATGTTTTTTATCATGTTGAGTAATAATACATTATAACAAAGCTTATACAAAACAAGAATTGCAACAGATTTAGGGGTTATGGAATGAAATTATTGAAAATTGAAAAAATAAATAAGAACTCAAATAGATTAAACTGCATTTCTAACTGTTAACACATCTACTTCACAATGTTCATTAATTTTCTCTGAGATTCTTATCTGACATAATTCAGCAAAGAAAATTAAATTCTGTGATTTTTTTAAATAATGAAATGAAAAAATGCATATAATTACCTTAAGCAAATATATGAAGCCCTAAAATATGCAGCTCATTTACACAGTTTGGAACTATCTTTTTTTGTTAACCATTATTTTATTTAGTAGAATCAGATTATCAGTGAAACATGGTTTAATGGAAAACTGATTGACCCAGGAAAAAAGAAGGCTTAGATTCTAGAACTGTCTATACATTTGAACTGCAGAGTCAAAGCAGCAGTATTCTATTTGGTTATATACTAGAAAAACAAGTTTTTACCAGAGATGATTTCACTCTCATGTCTACAAAATGATTCCCAGACTTGAAAATTTCATGAAATAGAGACCAGACTAACATAGGTTAATTCTCTTATTTTCCCAAGTGATTTCATGAAAAAGTTATAATTATCATCATTAAATTTCATCATTTCATAATAGAAAGACATTTTAAAACTGAAATGTAGAAAGGATTTAATTGTGGCATTGAACAAAAATGTAACATATTTAGCTTTCTGAAAAGTTCATACATTTTATTGTTTCTTTCATTTTCCCTCAGACAACATTACAGATAACTAATCTGTACCATTTGTATAAATAATTGGCCAAATACTATGTATACTTAAATACTAAATCCAAGCTCTAATGATTCTTTTAAAGATTATTTTAAAATAATAAATAACACAGAAAAAATAGAAGGTATTCTTTAGTTTCTAAAAACATAAAATAGAGATTATTAAATTAATAATGCATTTTGAGTCAGCTTCAATACATAGTAAATCATTTCTTTCTTTCAGATTGATTTTCCAGCTACTGGGTGGGAGTATATAAAACCTGATTATGAAGAGACGAGAGCTCATCTTGAAGAACCACCAAAAGAGTGTTTAAAACATATTGCCAGACTTTCACAGAAACAATCTCCCTTATTGTAAGTGACCCAGGTCATATGAGTGAATTTTGCCTGCTGTTTATGATGGTGACCTAGTCTTGTGGGTGAATTTTGCCTGCTGTTTATGATATCATCAATCATACTTGAAGCACACATATCTTCAAAGAGTGAGCCGTCATTCATGTAACTTCTTTCCTAACGTCATGCCTATTGAATGATCATTAATGTTTAGGAAGTAAATAAGTAATTTTGCATGCTTTTAAAGATTTTTTTCCTGCGGTATTTAGCAACTTTAGCTTTAGACTAAGGAAAAGCAAATAGTTGGAAATCATTCAGTTCAAAATGACAAAGCAGAGAGTGATTAGATATATAGCATTGCGTAGCATTGGTAAACCATTGCTTAATCATCCTTCAAGGGGGTAGGAAATTGTTTTAGTCAACTGGATAAAGCAATATTTAGTTATCATGGCAGAATAAAAGAAGAACAAAAATAAATCATAGTTAAATAGCACTAAATTAGTGACTAAGCAGTACTTTGTACAACAGCAATTCTCTGAATAAAACCAAAATCCCAGGAAGAACTGTAAGGGAATTAGTGGCATTTGGACTTCCTGCTTGGCAATATGCAAGTCACAGCCGGTTGTGCTCATTAATAACATGACAAAGGCATAAAACTAAGGAAGTAACTTATATTTTGATAAGATATATAACATGATAAGATGTTTTATTCCAAGATTGAGAAATTATTTAAAAGTTTTAAACAGGGAAATTATGTGATCACAAGAATCATTTTGAGTGATCCCTTTGACTACGAGTTGAAGAATGGATTGGAGGGAAGTGGGAGTATAAACAAGCAGTACAGCAAGGAGGTTAACGGACCATTTTAGCAAGAGCTTGTGATGGCTGAAACTAAGAAGACAGCAGTGGACATTGATGGAAGTGGCTAGAATTGGGAGAAATACTTTGGAAGTTGAGGAGACATGACTTGAGAATTCATTGGAATCGGGGAGGAAGTCAACTGAGCAACCAAGGAATCAAAGTTATGTCAATAGAGATTCCAAGGTTTTGAGTCGATCAACTGGGCAGTTGTTAGAGTCATTTTCTGGATGGAGGAATCCCATGCTGGGGCACTGAGTGTGTTCAGGAGTTTTGTTTTCAGTCATCTTGCTACTGCCCTGCTCAATAATTTTAATGCATCTTACCCTTTTCCTCATTCACTTAAAGCCGGTGACATCAGTCTCCCTCATATACTTCACATGTGCTAGTCCTGCTCCCATCTCAAGGCCTTTTATGTGGTGTTCCCTCTGCCTGAAATGCTCTTTCCTAAGTTCTTCACATGACAAAATCATCTCATCCTTTAGGTTTTCACTGAAATGTCATCTTCTAAAAGAGGCCTTTTTGACCATGACTAGTGAAGTCTTTCTCCCTTTACTCTCTAGCATATACCCTTTATGTTAACACAGCTGTTATCCTGCTCGTTCATGTGTTTACTCCTTATCCCCCTCCAAAGCAAAGAACCTACTTTTGCTATCTTTTTTTAACTATGTTTCCAATGCTATGAAGTGTGGTCCCCAACTACTGGTCTGTGGCCTGTTAGGAACCAAGTGCAAAGCAGGAGGTGAGCAGCACAAGGGAGTAAAACTCCATCTGCGTTTACAGCTGCTCCCCATCACCTGCATGAATGCCTGAGCTCTGCCTCCTGTCAGATCGGCAGCAGTATTAGATTCTCATAGGAGCGCAAACCCTAGTGTAAACTGTGCATGCGAGGGATCTAGGTTGTGTGCTTTTTATGAGAATCTAATGCCTGATGAGCTGAAGTAGAGCTGAGGCAATGATGCTAGCACTGGGGAGCAGCTGCAAATACAGATTATCATTAACAGAGAGGTTTGTACAGAGACCGTAATAAATCAATTGCTTGCAGACACATATCAAAACCCTATCAGTGAGTGGCAAGTGACAATTAAGCTACATCTGGTGGCAGGCATTACAGTGGCAAGTGAGCAACATACTTTGGGTGTCACTGCCTCTCATCACTTCCAGTTGGGACTGTCTATTTGCAGGAAAACAAGTCAGGGCTCCCACTGATTCTGCATTACGGTGAGTTATTTAATTGTTTCATTATATATTACTAAGTAATAATAACAAAAATAAAGTGCACAATAAATGTAATGAGTTTGAATCATCTTGAAACGATCCCCACCCTCCACCCCCTGTCCGTGGAAAAATTGTCTTCCATGAAACCAGTCCCTTGTACCAAAACATTGGGGAACACTGCTATACCATGTGCCTGATAAATAATAAGTGTAAAATAAATATGTTATAAGGATTGAACTGCCCTTGCATAGCTTCTGGAATAAAAGATTACCTTAAGAACTTAAGGTGGTAGAAATTTCTCATAGTCCTCGTGAGACCTATATTGACAGTCCGTTGTCATACTAGACTACTGTCATCTTAAGTCGGTGAAGCAGCTTTTTCTAAATCTTACTCAAAACTGTAAAGTCTTACATTTAACAAGTGTGTCCCATATAAAGGGCTAATATATTTTTAATGAGAGATGTTTTGCATATGAAAAAGATGCAATGCTTTGAAATTTTAAATATATTCAAACAAAAAAGGTCTAAACTAATAAATAATAACCACAGTAACTACTTTTAAATGTTAGAAGTTTGTGTGTTTAAATTAACCCTAGGAAATTCTATTTGTTGTATACTTCATATCCTATTTAAGTTAATAATATACATAAAATGCACGCCTGTAATCCTAGCACTCTGGGAGGCTGAGGCGGGTGGATCGCTCAAAGTCAGGAGTTTGAAACCAGCCTGAGCAAGAGCGAGACCCCGTCTCTACTAAAAATAAAAATTAATTGGCCAACTAAATATATACATATATAAAAAAAAATTAGCTGGGCATGGTGGCGCATGCCTGTAGTCCCAGCTACTCGGGAGGCTGAGGCAGGAGGATTGCTTGAGCCCAGGAGTGTGAGGTTGCTGTGAGCTAGGCTGATGCCACAGCACTCTAGGCCGGCAACACAGTGAGACTCTGTCTCAAAATAATAATAATAATAATAATATACATAAAATAAGCATCATTTTCTTCTGTTTTAACACAACCCAAATTATTAATATTAAGTACAATACAGCTTTTTTCTGGACTGTGAAAACAGATGGAGAACAGCCTTCAATGTGGTAAAACTTACATTAGAATCAGAATAACCTCAGTCTGCAAATACCACATTTTATCATTTAGTTGGTGACTTAATTTATTCTTTCAAATTAATCAACCAACCAAAAGAATGCTTTCAAATATGAAGAAGACCCCAGGATGGAAGATACAAAAGCATTTTGTTTTGAAAGAAATTAATGCTTCTCCTTCTAGCATAAAGAGTACCTAGTACTAGACTAATCTCCCTTATTTAAAGAATTATAACAAAATAAAAATACATTTGAATTAACCATTTTCAGAAATCAAACAAACAGCTCGAGGTAAGCCTCATGGTTAAAGTGGCTTTCAGCCTGAAGAACTTTCTACACCTGTCTGGAAAGTAAAACAAAGGAAGAATATGCAGGTCTTTCTGAGATTTAAGGGGGAAAAAAGGCAGAAATCAGAGTTCAGTGATGTTGAAGTTGCTAGAATCCTCAGATTCTACTGGGGAGAAGGAAGATGGGCAGGATAGGAGCTACAGAACTCTGTTGTGGGATCTCCTTCAATATGTACTTAAGCACTAAGCTACTCATGAGCAGGTAGAGATTTTCCAGAGCCTGTATAAGAACTACTCCAGAAGGCTGTAAATAAAAGTAGATTTGAGAGGTTGTGCAGTGCTGGAAGACATGGAAATTCTGACCAGTTAAGAATGGAGAAAGCTCACGAAACATCCCAGATATGTAATAAAGAAACCAGAAAAATGCATGTTAGGATTAAGTCTACTGTAGCCCTAGCAAATCATAAACACAAGCCTCAAAAAGGTCAAGCTGATCTTCTAGTAATTAAACCGGCTACTAAAATATTTGAAAGCTTCAACACCCAAAAGATAACAGAATACTGACTCTCAACAAAATAGCATTCTAAATGTCTAGCATACAATCAATAATTGGAAAAATTATTGGAAGAATCTGGAAAATATTACTATAACCTGGCTCAGGGATAGAAACAAACCCAGAGAGTTTTCAACTAGCAGATAATGATTTCGACACAGTTATTGTAAAGACATTTAACTATGCTTTAAAAAGATATGTATGAGTAAACAAATGAAGAGTCTTAGTAAAGAAATGGAAATTTAAGTATTGAAAACACAGTATCTAAAATATTTGATTTAAAAAAAAATCATTGAATGGGTTTAATAGATTACTTAATACAGAAATAAAAGAATAGTAAGCTTGAAGACAGAGCAATAGAAATTATCCATGTTGAGGTACAAAAAGAAAAAAACATCCTGAAAATAATGATAAAACCTCATGACCTGAAGGACAATATCAAGCAATAAAAGATATACATCAGACACACCTGGAAGGAGTGAAATGTTGAGGCAAAAAATAATTAAAGAGATAGCCAAATTTTACAAATTTGATTTAAAAAATCAACTTATAGGCCAGTCATGGTGGTTCACACCTGCAATCCTAGCACTCTGAGAGGCCAAGGCAGGCGGATCGGTTGAGCTCAAGCGTTCTAGACCAGCCTGAGCAAGAGCGAGACCCTGTCTCTATTTAGTAAAAAAAAAAAAAAAAAAAAAAAAAATTAAAAATTAAAAATTAAAATAAATAAATAAATTTAAAAACATCAACTTATAGATATATAAAACTTAGTGACTCCTAAGCAAACACACACAAACACATACACACAAGGACCACCTGCATGCATTATACTCAAATTACTGAAAACTAGAGATAAAGATAAAAAACTTAAAACATCAGAGAAAATGATGAACAAATTGCATATAAGGAAACCACTATAATATTAATACTACAATATTATGTATAATATTTACTGCAAGCTTCTCATCAGAAACAGTGCAAGCTAAAATATAGTAGAATATTATCTTTGTGTGTTAAAAGAGGGAAAGAAGCTTAACTTAGAGTTCTAGTAACAGTAAAATTATATTTCAAAAATGAAGACCAAATGGAGACATTTTCCAGTAAATGCAGCTGAGTTAATTTATTATCAGTTCATCTGTCCTATAAGAAATCTTAAAAGAAGTACTTCAAGTGGGAAGAAAATGATACTAGATGGAAACTCATAACTTATTCTTAATCTATAAGAATAAGTGAAAAGCACCAAAAATAGAAAATAGGTAGATAAATAAAAATACTTTTATTTATGTATTTATTATTTGTTTTAAAGTGGCTAACTAAAGAAAAGTGAATCACAATTATTGATTGGTTTATGATACATAAAAAATAAAATTTACAACAATTTCAATAAGAATGAGACATGTAAAAATGAAAGTATGTAAGGCAATATAATATGAATTCATGGTTGGCTGTAATATACTGAAAACAGAATATTCTAATATCTAGAAAATCCACACCCCCTAAATTTTAAGAATATATTTAAAAGCCAAGAAGAAGACAAAAATGAACTACAGGAAAATACTCAATTTAAAAGGAGACAGAAAAAAAGGAGGAAAATAGTCCAAGAAATGGTTTGAACAAAGAAAAACTAATAGCAACAGAAAATCAAACCAACCATATCAATATGACATTATGTGGAAAAGAACTAAAAATGCCAATTAAAAGGTAGAAATTGTCAGCCTACATTACAAAAGCAATCTCTAATTTTATGCTGTTTGGAAGTCACATATTTTCAATATAAAAAATTAGAGTAAAAGTAAAAGAATGAGAAGATTTACCAGGAAAATCATGTCGACTTGAAAAAAAATCATTTGATAAAATTCAACTCTCAATTATGATAAAAACTCACAAATCTAGAAATAGAATGGAACTTTCTCAACTTTAAAAAGTGATCTATGAAAAATCTATAGTTAATATGTTAAACCATGCAAGAATGAATACATTCTCCCTAAGACTGGAAACAAAGCCATAACATCTGCTCTAAACATTAATCTTTAATGTTATGGTAGAAGTCCTAGCCAGTGTACTATGTGAAGAAAAAGAAATTTAAAAAGGTAAAAATTAGAAAGAAAGAAGTAAAACTATTTTCATATAATGTGTTTATGTAAAGGTCATAGCATTTGAGATCAATGTGCAAATTGTAATTCTATTCTAGTAAAAAATAGAAAATAAATTCTATTTAGAAATTTTATTTATGTTCAAAACCTCTATATTAAAAAGTGCAAAATTTTGCTAAGGGAAATTAAAGAAAACCTAAATAAATACAAGATTATCCTATATCCATTGATTGGAAGACTCCTGTTGTTAAAATGACAATTCTCTCCAAACTGATCTGTAAACAAAATATAATCCCAATGAAAACTTCAGCAGGTTTTTGTACAAATTGAAAAGCTGATTTCAATATTTATGTGGAAATGCAAAAGACCTAGGATAGTCAAAGCAATCATAAAAAGAAGACAAAAATTTGACTTCATGACTTATATGATTTCATGTACTATAAATTTTCAGCAATTAGAATAGTGTTGCATTGGCCTTAGAATAGACAAATAGATCAACAGAATAGAATACAGTGTAGAATACAGAGCCTAGAGCCCCATCTGTGTGTTCAATGTATTTTTGACTAAGCTGCCAAAGCAATAAATGAAAAAAGTATTTTCAGCAAATGGACGAATGAATGTCCTTATTAAAAAAAAAAAAAGGAAACAGTGCCTACCCCACATTAATAAAAATTAATGTAGCATGGCTTATCATTCTAGATAAGAAATCTAAAACTACAAAACTTTCAGAAGAAAACCAGGGAATAAATATTAGGTTAGGCAAAGTTTTCTTAAACAAAGAAAGAGAAAGCAATAACTATAAAAAAATTTACAAATTGGACATAATCAAAATTTAAAACTATTCATCAAAACCCACCATTAAGATGAATAGGCAAGCGGCATTCTGAGAAAAATATGTACAAAACATTTACATGGCAAAATTTTTGCATACAAAGTATATAAAGAAATCATGCAAATGAATCCAAACAATCCAACTAAAAAGTAGAAAAAAGACTTGAGCAGACATTTCAAAAAGAAAGATATAAGGAAATAGTGTATGAAAAATTGTGTATGAAAAATCAGATATATGAAAAGTAGAACCACAATGATATACAGCTATACACCCATTAGAATGGATAATATTATGAAGATAGACAAAATCAAGAGTTAGCAAGAAGGTAGTGCAAATGGAACTATCATACTCTGCAGGTAATAATGTAAAATTTTACAACTACTTCAGAAAATACTTTCACAGTTTCTTCTAAAGGTAAGCACCTGACATGTAACCCAGTCATTTCTCTCCAAAGTATTTCCTAGGAGAAATAAGAAATACATTGATACAAAAACTCACATGTGAATGTTCATAGCACCTATAATACCCCCCAAAAGGAAACAACCCAAATGTCCATCAAATAGGAGAATGGATAGCAAATTGGGGTATATTCATATAAAGTAGTAATATTTATTAATTAAAAGGAATGAACTACTGACATACTCAACAATATGGATAATTTCTAAACATTATATTGGATGAAAGAAGCTATAAGATATTTACGATTCCATTTATATGAGGTTCTAAAAAAGGTAATATTAATCTAGAGCAAAAAAAATCAAACCAGTGCTTGCCTCTGATGACAGGAAAAAGCTGTTTAATGTCTTGATATGGGTATGGTTGTTATCTGGTATGTGCATTTGTCCAAATTTATTGAACTGAATCTGTGCATTTCCTTTCATGTAAATTACACTTCAATAAAAGCAGTTAAGAGAAAAGCATTTTCAGTATTGGAGAAAAAAAGAATTTAATCAGAACAAAATTTGCTTTAGTAATTTTATTATGGATATTTTTCTCTTCTGAGAGTCTTTTGGTGGGAAAGGTGGTAAGAAAACATACAAAAAGAACCTAAACATACCTTAAAAATTATCTATAATTCAATCTTTTCATTTTACATATGAAGATGATTTCAAAAGAAATTGTAGAGACGTTGACCTTTAAAATATTTTAATATTTCTCATTAGCCTTCTTGGAAGTTCAAGCTGATTTAAGCTGAGCAACAGTGTCAGCTTGGAAGAGATAGTGTTCAAAAGCCATTGTCATGTGAAATAAGTTGTCCTCCAATTGAACTGTGGCTCTGAATACTTCTGCTGGAGTGTGAGCAAAACATGATAAATTGTCAGGAAGTCAAGGCCCTAGTCCTAGATTTAGATCTTCTGTTTTAGCCCACTCTCCCAAGGGAAACACTCGAGCATCTAAGAAATTAGCATCACTGACATTTTCACCCCAAACTACACTGAACTCTGCAAATTTAAAGACATAATCCAGGGATGAATTGAAATCTTTGTTTTTGAAGTTAACAGGAAAGAGTTTTCTGAACTCTGATGAAACTTGCTTTGAAATGAAAAAATTGCAGCACTAAAATATATCATTTCTTCACAGCCCACTTGTATCTAAGTTAATTTGTAAAGAAAGTAAGAGAGTAAATGGTGGATTATCTCTGTTCTAAATAGAACATGTTTCAAGATTCAGATAAACTTGGTCTGCCCTAAAGGAGACAGAGATTTTGCCAACCAAATGACATATTGAAAAAAGTGGCAAGAATCAGAGTGAGGAAAAATAAATGTGAATTATCTGAATTGAATATTTATTATTTTTTTTTCTACTAAAGAATAAAGTTTGTTAGGAAATAAACTGATGGAATAACCTATCAAACTGTCCCAAGAAGATAAAGGACTTGTTTTCCAAAATAAACTAAAATAAAATTCAAAGAACTACAGTAAGGTTTTGTACTGTGTATTTACAGCAATATTTATTAGTGCAGCAAACTCCAGTAAATTACACTTTTCAATCTGGTTTTTCAGACTCTCTGAGGAAAAGAGAAGATACTTATGGTTTTATCGCTCCTACTGCAATAGTGAAAACTGCTCCCTCCCTTTGGTCCTGGGTAGTGCCCCTGGATGGGATGAAAGGACTGTTTCAGAAATGCATATGATTTTGAGAAAATGGACATTTTCTGACCCTTTGGAGGCACTTGGGCTTTTAACTTCCAGGTAAGAATTGCATAGCAAGCATGATATTGCTGATTGAGAAGAGCTTGTTTGAAGAGAAAAAATATAGGACTATATAATTAATTCAATAGCTATTCTGTTTGTTCTCAATTTCAATAGCTGTGGATATGAATTTTAGATAAATGTAAGCTATGAATATAAATTTTAAACAAATCTAAGCTATAATCGTGTCTCTTGTACTAAACGTGTAGTATAATTCATGGCCATAGTTTCTTAAGTGAAGAGCCTAGTTCTTACAGAAATAACAGAATAGATAAATAAATAGGGAAAAATTAAAATCCTACTTCTCTCAAAATAACAAAGCTCTTAAAAATTGGGACCATTTCTTTTACTATTGAAATATGCAAAGTTTAGCAAAATCCCCTGCTTCTAGTAGGTGTACAATTAATATGATAATGATGATGATAAGAATAAAAGAAAAAATATATCCCTTACGTGTTCTCCAGATCCCCCCTCAGAATAAAATGCACGGGGCAGCAGGAGAGGGACTACTGATGTCTTCTTGTTAAGGACAAGCATGTAGGAGTAAACTGATAGCTGGCTGTAGTTCAGAAGCAGCAGTTCTTCCTTAGCTTCTCTTTTATGTTCAAAGCCAAGAAAAGGTATTGTAAGTCTGTCTTGATAGCAGCAGCTCACTGACACCATGAAAAACGTCTATAATCTCTAGAGCCAGGCAAACATTGTGAAATTCGGATCTATTCTGAATCTGCTCTCAGACACCTGAGGGAAGGAGAAAGTTGGGAAACGTAGTGACACAAAGAACTTTCAAACTGACTTGTTTAGGTTTATTTACAAACTTGTGTCCTTCATAAAGCTTCTGGGGTTGATAAGAGGGAGAGAAGGTTGTTTTTTTTTTTTCCCCTCCGATTATTTGTAAGAGTTACTAGCTTCTTCTCAATCATTCAAGCTCAAAATTTGTACACATCTTTTGTGCCCCTCACATTGAAAATTTTATTAGTTTTGTGGCTTCTTCCATTAACTAATGTGTGCTCAGATGTCTACTTCTTCCTTTGTATACATAAAGGAATATATATATATATATTTTTCTATCATTTGACCTTGAAGCTTTTCCCTTGTTTAAGTCATCTGTGGAGTCTTCCCTGACCTTGCCATGTATAATTGATCACTTCTGCCTAATACAGTGCTCTATTGCTTTAGGAAATGCATTTTACTGCAACATGCTTACATGCAACTTGTAAAATGTGTATATTTACATCCACATTAGAATAAGAGCTACTCAAGACAAATCAGATAATCTCAGTCAGTGTTTTTGTTTCCCAAGGACTTAAATAATGCCTGGGACATAGTAATTACCCAATATTGAATCAATCACTTTCTAAAATACATTATGATTATTTATATATTATTTTAACATTTAAATTGTAAGTTATTTGATAACATTATCTATCTTCTTTATTTCCTACATCACCTGTAGAGTTGAATTAATTAATGAAATAATGATATGGTAAGAGAATCAATTAACAATTGATTTGTTTCATTGGCATTATTCATAGTCATTCTGCTAGTGTTCAAAGATCCTTTTGGAAAAGGCAAGTTTTCATTGCTACCTTAATGCTAACCTATTTTTCTGGATAAGATATATAAGAATAGCCAGAATCTTCAAAATTATTATACTAAATTCCCATTGTTTTTTGGTGAAGAAAAACGTAGACTATTAGCACAATTATTTTGTCATTCCTGAATTGCTTAGCTAATAGAGTTAGTTCAAAATGTGACAATAACAACTGACAGAGTGAGATAAAATATTGGCAAATCATTGTTCTGATAAGATATAAGGGTTCACAATGCCCCTGATATATCCAGGTCCCTGGGCAGTGTGCATTGCCAGAGATGGGAGAGACAAAGACACGGACACAAAAAGGTGAAAGGGTGTGGGGAGGTCAGGGGACCACCAGCATTCCCGTGAGCCAGGTAGTACTGACTGAAGTCTAGCACCCGTTTTTATTCTCTTTTTTATGTTATAGATTACAATGATTTCACATGAAAAGCTTGTGAGTTAGCAGCAAAGCGTATAATCTAAATGGGAGCAAAGAGACCACGTACTTCTTTCTGCTTTGGATCTAGTTCCTCATTTACTGAGACATGAACTCAGGAGAGAGATAGGAACATTGCCTCGGGCTTAGAATAGCAAACTGCTCTTATTTGCTGGGCTAAAATCCTTGATCATTCTCTCTGCCTTTAGATTACAAGCCCTGGTCAGTTTGCAGACTCCCAGAGCTGTAGCCCTCAGGCTTCAATGCGGGGTCCGTTTGCAGACACCCCTGATCATTGGAATGTCCCCCTCAAGGTTGAGCAGCTTTTGCTCAGTGAACTGACATGTCCACAGGTTGCCCTTTGGCAAAGTCCTGTCCCACTTCTGGGGTTCTCATGTCTTGACCCTAACCCTCAACAATAAGGGAACTGTATCCAAAATATATAAAGAATCTTAAAAGTCAACAACAAAAGAAAAATAACCCGATTTTAAAATGCACAAAGGATATAAATAGAAATTTCTCCAAAATATACAAATGTGCAATAAGCATGTGAAAATATACTCAACATTATTAGCCATTAGGAAAATACAAATCAAGAAGACTTGAGATACTACTTCATACTCATTAGGACTGACTGTAATCAAATCAAAAAGGACAGAAAAATGAGAAGTGTTGGTTAGGATGTGGGGAAATTGGAAACCTCATATATCACGAGTGGGAATGAAAAATGGTGCAGCTGCTTTGGAAAAACAGTAGGGCATTTCTTAAATGTTAAACATAGAGTTACTAAAAGACCCAACAATTTTACTCTTAAGTGAATACTCATACTTAAGTATATACTCATATTCCATTTAAATTTAAGAAGTGCCCATTCAAAAATTTATGCACAAATGTTCATAGCAGCATTATTCATAATAACCAAAAAGTAAAAACAATTTAAATGTCTATCAGCTAATGAATGGATGAATAAAATGTTCTCTATCCATATAGTATAGTATTATTCAATAATAAAAAGGAATGAATACTGACATATGCTACAACATAGATGAACTTTGAAAACACTATGCTATGTGAAAGAAGCCATTTACAGGGACCATATATCGTATGATTCCATTTGTATGAAATGTGCAGGACAGGCAAATCTACACAGACAGAAAGTCAATTAGTGGGAGCCTAGGGCCTGGATAGGTTGAAGGGATTGAGGAATGATTGCTAATGGGTATTAGGTTCCTTTGTGGTTTTTTTTTTGTTTGTTTGTTTTTTGCACAAATCTGGGAACATGAATTGTGCACTTTAAATGGGGGTAGATTATATGGTATTTCAATTGCATCTCAATAAGGCTATTTAAAATGTTTGAGAAAATATTATGAAGGTAAAATCTATGAATCTATATAGTATCTTTAAAGAATAATTTTTAAGGGACAATTTTCTAAAATTTAAAGTGCATGAAATTTCTTACAAAAATCTTTACTAAAATGAAGATTATAATACTGCTTCATTTACTCACTTATAAAATGAGGGCATTAGCTAGATAAATTTCAATATTCTTTGATGCCTAATAACTAAGTATAATTCTGCTTATAGGGAGCCTTCTTTACCTAAACAGATCTTAAAAATGTATTTAGCTCACTTAGTAGTTTAAATGTACAGATCAAATTTTTAGTTAGTGTCCATTGGTACTATCACATGTTAATGTCCATAATAACTGTATGACACAAATACTATTTTCATTCCAATTGTATGTATGGGGAAACTGAGACTTACTGTAGGGTTAAGTTTCCCCAGGTAATCTAGTAAGTTAAAGAACTGGGAGTCCCATTCAAGCATTCATGAGAACTTGCAATCTTAACCACTACATTTTACAATCCTCCTATATAAACACTCTAGGATATTTACATATTAAATATATTGACTACCCTATAACAGTTTTTTTAAAAAATTATACATAGCAGTGCTTAACCATCATGCTCAGATGTTTCTGTGTAATTTATTTTTTCTCAATGATCAGATTTTTTTATAGGTTATAGGGACTGGTTTCAAAGTACATGACTGTTTGTTAAGCCTCATTCAGGGAACTTAGTTGAATCTTGATTTATTTGAACACTGGAAAGTTCCTTATCACGCACCAAATAAGGTCACTGAAAAGGTTGGAGTATTTCCATTGTACTCATCCTGTGACTCCCACTCTCAGCTTAACTGAACTATTAAAAAACTTGAGGACAAGCTGTTTCCAGAAATGAACCTTTCAACTCCTCTAAATTCAAAAGCTGACTTTTCTGAGAACAAACAGTATGTGCTTATTGAGTTGTCATAGTGAGTTCTTCAGAGATCTATATTTTTCCTCCTTTGAATAATCTATTTTTTAAACGGCTTAACCTCTTGAGAACTGGTGTGCTCCATTTCCAGCTTGAAGAGTTTTTAATATCGCTATTTACTTAGTCCTGTCTGAAGAGTCACCATCTCCTTTTAGTTTATTTTTAGCAAGAGACATGATGAAATTTAATTTACCTAGTGTGGGCCACAGGGTGTTAATATTTCCACTACTGAGTGCCAGCAGAATGCCCCCTGGGTACTGATACTTCCATTAGAGAAGGTGGTGCTGTCAGAATAACAGAAATCAAGGGCTAAGGTCTGTGGTTCTTGGCACGTGGTTGCTACTTTCCTGAACCCTGATGCACAGGCACAACTATTCAACTGGTAATAACAAGCAGAAATTACCCAAGGAATTAAAAGTCAGTTCAAGGAAAGTATCCATTTAAAAATAGCAACTCTGAATTGGCATCAGAGGATTACATCAGAAGCTTAAATAAAAGTTTGACAAGGTACCAGAACTTGCCATCCCACATGATATAAAATTATTGTTTTGCAAGAAGAAAAGCAATATTTTAACAGGCAGTGCCTTAGCTTCCAAAATCAGTTTCCTTGGAAAAATGTTTCACAAAAAATGTTTGCACCAAATCACCGTATTCTTTATTATACATTTAGTTTATATTAAAGCCATTCTTGACTAGCATTGTAAACAGAAAGAAGGGAATATAGCAAAGTGAAGCAGTTAAAACTTCCACGTTTGACTGAATAATTAAGTGATGAATGACGGTGTATCTTTTCCATTTATTTATTGAGCAAAAATATGTGTACAGGGAAATTGGTATGCACGGAATCAAAGAGATAGAATAAGCCACAGTGACTATCTCTAAAGAACACACAATTTATAAGGAGAGACTCAAGCTAGAGGTCACCATACAATGTGTTCTATACTATAATCTAAGTATAATAAATATTAAGTACTGTATGAGCCCACTGGAGAGAGAGGCAAATTCTTTCAGAGAAAGTAGAGAAAACTTCACAAAGAAATTGAATTATGACTTGAAATATTCATAGAAATCTCTTGAGCAGAGAAGAGAGGAAATGGCATTCCCAGAAGGAAGACTAGTTATGAAGGTTCAGAGAATAGTGAGTAATTTAATATAATAGTAGAAGTGAATTGTACTGGGAGACAAGGTTGAAAAGGGTGGTTTGATTTAAGTTGTTTTGGGTCTGGCGAGCCAGATCAGTACTATGGACTTGTTATGGCAGCCCGTGAAATTTTAAGGAGTCATATAATCAGGTTTGTGTTATACAATACAAGGGTAATTCTGGCATCAGTGTAAAGGATAGGTTGAAAAATGAACAAAATGTGGGCAGGATGTTAGCTAGGTAACAGATCTTCAAATAATCCATTTGAAAAATGGTCTAGGACTAAGTTAAGCAGCATTAGAGATCCACAGAGCAGATTTGGGAGATATTTCAAAAGAAAGTAAAACAGAAAGAAGAGAAGGAAGTCTTTGAGCTTTGCGATTTGGGAAAAAGGTAGATCATTACATTATTAACCAAAACAAGGGTATTAGATGATAGCAAATTTGGGTGGCGAAAGTTGGAGAGTTCTATTTTGGACATGTTGCATTTTTAAAAACATGTGGGACATGTAGGAAGAGATGCCCAGTGTACAGTGCTGTATACAGATCTGAAGCTTAGTAGAGAAATCAAAACTTGAAAACCAACGTGATAATTGTTGGCTTTGAGGCAGTAATTAAAGCCACAGAAGTAAATGATGTATGACAGGTACCATGTGTAGATATGTAGAGGAAATACAGAAAGAGGCCAGAGACGGTGCCCTGGAGAACAGGAACAATTTAAGGGCAGTACAAACCAAGAAAAACTGGGAAAGAAAACTTTGGAAAAAGTGACCAAAATGTTGGAGGAGATTTAGAAAAGGGTGGTATATTAGAATTACTGAAAAAGATTTTCAAAGGCTTTAGAGAAGCATTAAACAGAATTAGATCTAAAAACAGATCAATAAATTTGAATATAGGGCAGTCACTGATGATATTAGTGAAACGAGTTTTTAAATTTTACGTATTAAATTGACAAGTAGTAATCGCACATATTTATGGAGTACAATGTGATCTTTTGATCTAGGCATACATTGAAGAAAGATAAAATCAACCTAATTAGCACATCCATCAACTCACCAATTGATTTTTCTGTAGTAAGAATGTTAAAAACGTATTCATTTTTAATTTTGAAATATTCAATACACTGGCATTAACTGTGGTCACCATGCGGTGCAATAGGGCACTGAAACTTATTCCTCCAGTCTAACTGAAACTTTGACCCCTGTGACCAATGTCTCGTCTTTTCCTATTCCTCCCCTCCCCCACCCTCTGGTACCCACCATTCCACTCTCAGTTTCTATGAGATCGACTTTTTTAGATTTCATATATAAGTGCGATCATACAATGTTTGTTTTTCTGTGCCTGGCTTATTTCAATTAACATAATGTCCTTAGGTTCATCTATGTTGTCACAAATGACAGGATTTCCTTCTTTTACAAGGCTGAATAGTATTCCATTGCATATATACAGCAATTTCTTTATCCATTTATCCCTTGATGGACACAGGGTGCTTCTATATCTTGGCTATTGTAAATAATGTGTAAATAATGGGAATGCAGATATATTTTTGACATAATAAGTTCAATTCCTTTGTATTTATACCCAGAGTGGAATTGCTGGATCATATTTTTTAAATGTATTTTATTTTATTTTTAGAGACAGGGTCTTTCTTGTTGCCCAAGTTGAAGTGCAATGGTGCAATCATATCTCACTGCAGCCTCAGACTCCTGAGCTCAAGAGCTTCTCCTGCCTCAGCCTCACTAATTTTTCTCCTCCTCCTCCTCCTCCTCCTCCTCTTCCTCCTCCTCCTCCTCCTCCTTCTTCTTCTTCTTCTTCTTCTTTTTTTGATGGAGATGGGGTCTTGCTATGTTGCTCAGGCTGTTCTTGACCTCCTAGCCTCAAGCAATCCTCCCACCTCAGCCTCCTGAAGTGCTGGGATTACAGGTATGAACCACCATGCCTGGCTGGATCGTATTTTAGTAGGGAAGTTAGATGCTATACTTCGAGTTCCTGAAGAGGAAAAGGAGAGAAATAAATGTTCCTCTTGGAATAGAATTGATGATCAAAGCAAGATGATAGCTAAAGTTGGAGGAGATCAGAAAAATATTTTTGAGGTTTGGAGTTTGTATGCCTGCTTAAGTAAAAGAGCCTCAAGTATGTTCACAAACTGAAAGAAAGAATGTATAAAAGGAAGATCAGAAAACAGAGGGATATGCAAAGTGGCAAAGAGAGATGGTCCCAACTGTCAATTGCCTATAAAAAAAGTACAAGTGGAAATGTTATCCAAAGAAAAGAAGACTATAATGAAAAATATGAATGCAATTATAAATAAATATGGATACGGAAGAGAAAAATGTGGAAAATTCAGTATTTCCTTTCAAGGAAGAGTGAAGACTGAGAATGAAGAAGGTGGAATTATGTAAACCCAAAGATATGTATCTTGCCTTTGTGCACTTTTGGAGAGGTTCTTGAGTTGTTTCCAAATTTCATGGTTGACAACTTAAGCTTTAAAATCAGACATATTTTGTTCTGCCACTTATTACTTAAATGACCCTGGGCAGGATTCTCCAACTATAAACCAGGGAGTAATGGCGTTATGTACCTTGTAGAATTCTTGTCTGAAATAAATAAGATTAAGTACGTATGAGAGCGTTCAATAAATGCTGCCGATCATTCCTATCATCATCATCCTCTTCACTGTAATTGCATTTTTAAGAGAGTTTAGAGTTTTTGAATTCTTTCATTGCCAAATTTTAAATATCAATAAATCAGTGGGAAATATTTCATTTCTTTCTTTTTTTTTTTTCTGAGACAGAGTCTCACTGTTTTGCCTGGGCTAGAGTGCCGTGGGGTCAGCCTAGCTCACAGCAACCTCACACTCCTGGGCTCAAGAGATCCTTCTGCCTCAGCCTCCCTAGTAGCTGGGACTACAGGCATGTGCCACCATGCCCGGCTAATTTTTTTTTTATATACATTTTTTTTTAATTGGCCGATTAATTTGTTTCTATTTTTAGTAGAGACGGGGTCTCGCTCTTGGTCAGGCTGGTTTCGAACTCCTGACCTTGAGCTATCTGCCCGCCTCAGCCTCCCAGAGTGCTAGGATTACTGGCGTGAGCCACCGTGCCCGGCCAATATTTCATTTCTATTAAGCGTAAGTAAGTTAAATTCACTTGTCAAAACTTACATGATAAGAGTTAGCATCTTAATAATAAATTATTTCTAACTGAATGACATAGTTTACAAAGCACTTTATGTTATATAATTTGCTATACAAAATGACTTCTTTAATATGATTACCAGCGACTACTATTTCTCCCATTTTACTGATCTTATTTGACAGATAAAGAAATTGAAACCTAATTTGCTTATTCATTTATTCAATACATGGTTATTGATGGCCTACTCATGTTAGGCATGTTAGACACTTTGTTAAGCCCTGAAGCGAGCATTTAGCAAAAACAAACACAGTCTTCCTTCTTGGAATTGCCATCTACTGGAGGTGGATCATAAGCCATTTCCAAATTATGAATGTGAAACAACAGGTGTTATAACTGATCTGAATAAAAGTTACATGATTCTATGATAATGTATAAGAAAGGAAAAAAGTAGTAATTTAAACTCACTGATACCATGACTATATAATTAATTCCCAATATCTATATGCAAGTCCATAAACTTCTGTACAGTTTGTATGTCTCCTTAAGTCCAAGATTCATTATTATTCTGTTTGGATCACGAATGGACCAATGTCCCAGTCTGATTACACAAATTACATTGCTTACTATTATGCATTTCTATTGATCTCATTTAGAATGCTAATACATATCATGCCCAAGCTCATCTTGTGGTTTTATTATATGGTATATGGTAATATCTATTCAGAAAGTCAAAAGCCCTTGCTAGAAGTATTATGGAAAGCCTACCGGCCTGCTAATCTGGGTATTTAGATTCTAGTTTCAGTGCCCTAGACAAATAATCTTGGGAAACTATTTAAACTCTCCCAGTTTGAGTTTCTTCATCTGTATAACAAGGACATTGAACTAGGTCTCCAAGTTTCCTTGGGTTCTAATATTCTGTAACCATGTAAAAATCCTTGAAGGAATTTTAATTACTCAGAAGATAGAGGTTTATAATCATCTTAAAGAATCTTTTTCCCCACTCTGCCTAGGAAAAAATTTCTTCGTCACATCTGATCCTTTTAGTACTAGAAAAATAGCAAAAATGTTCATACTGACATTTTTCTTCTAAGCTGATGCCGAGGGTGTCATCAGACTGACAACCTGTTGAAGAAACAGGTGTGCATTTCTGATGGTTTTCCTATTCTAACCTGATGGTTGGGGCTATTAACTGTGAGTAGCCTCCTGGCATATTGTACAGGAACTCTTGCTGTGTATTCTGGAGTCTGACATTTCCATTACACTTAAATGTGATCTCAGATTCCTTTCGTTTTCAGTTTACTCAAAGTTGCTTTTTTTTAAAGGTCGACATTTGTTACATCACATTTGGCTTCTACAACTCATTTCAAAAGTTCTTTGAATAAGACATTGTCCTTCTATCATTTTTCAAACTAGAAAAAAAGAGGAACGAGCGAGAAAAGCAATGATATGGGGAGAAAATAAGAAAGAAGTAGAAATGATGAAAAAAAGTCAAATGGAAGAAGGTGAAAGATACATGTTTGTGTTGAAATTTTATTTCCTGCCTCCACTGGCCCTGGTGAAGGTTGCCTAGATCCTCTGTGATATTCCTATAGAGATCAGAGAAATTGTAAGTGCTTGAGAAAAAAAGATGAGTAATGACAATTTCCAAGTCTGAATGTTGGTTAAATGACTTCAGAGCTAATTTGTGCCTGGGGAAGAGACAGCCGAGTGCTGCTGTTTTAGAAACAGACCACAGGCGCTGATTCTTTGACTAAAGGCCCCACAACGACGACATTTGCCAAAACTGTGATGTACCTCCTGAGGTTCTAAAAATGAGGTCTCAAGTCCCCAAAATATTTCAAGGGCGTCACAAGGTCAGATTTATTTCTGTAACAATTCTAAGATGTCATTTGCCTTTGTCACACTCATTTGCTCCTAAGCGTGGAGTTTTCCAGAGGCTTTATGCCTTACAATATTACAACAGATTTAATGTAGAAGCAGATAAGAGAATCCAGCTATATTTTATTAAGCCAGACATTAAGGAGATTTGAAAAACAAAGAAAAACAAAAATCACTAATCTCACTAAATATTCTTTGTTTTTGAAAACATAGCTGTTTTTTATAGAAATATGTTAACACATAATGGATTTATTAATGTCATTTCAAATGAATGGGTACATATTCCTAAATGCCCTGGATGTATTTCTAATATGGTAATTATTGATACATATAATTTCCACATGAACAAAATTTCTTTGGAGTCTTCAATAATCTTTAAGAGTATAGAAGTGTCCTGATACCAATAATTGGAGAACTGCTGTTGTATAACAAATCCGAACCATTGGTCAGTTATTACCACTACCCCAAGCCAGAGAGTTGCCTAAGTACTCGGTACTCTTCCTCTCCTGCACATGTAAGCATGACCATTTCACGTTAATCCCTTGCTTCACCCTACGCTGTGTGTTAACCCTACATTGTTGGCAAGATACAGAGTTGATACTTCACTGAAGTTCCTTAGATAAATGTTTATCTTGAAGTTACTTCAATTTTACATAATTTTGTTTTACCTTCGGAGCTTTTAGCCACAAATCTTTGATTCTTTTTATTAGTCTTTATAATAATCTTAGTCTTCAAGGAGTATTTCTCCTTTGTTTCTCAGTGTCCTCACTGGCAATGGATCATGTTCAATTTTTAAGTAAATCCTTAACAATTATTGTACGGAGTTGTACTTGTCTTACCTGTGAGATCTAGTTCTTTTACAGATACCAGGGACTCAATTGTTAGCTCTACTCAGAGGCCAACTAAATCCTGAATAGTAAGATAGAGTTATATTTTGGTTTTGCTCCCTCCTCTTAAGACATACTTAGGAAAGGAAATTAAGTAGAATAAAGTTGCTTAGACAAACATTTAGAAAATGGCAAATAACCTTAAAGAAGTGATTATTTCATATGAACTCTTAAGCCTAATTAAAACAAAATTTTTCTTAATAGGTGAACATTTCTTTTACCTTCCATGATCTCCTCCCCAACAAGTAATAAAATTTCACTAACCTTTATCTTTTTTATATGTCAAGCCAGATCTCCATTTATTACATTGTAATGATCTATTTTCTGATTAAGTCTAAGGAAGTTTCTTATAAATGTAAATAAGTGAGGAACCTAGTTGACATCAGCCTGATGAATCTTCAATAATAGTACTTGTGTTTCTCTCCCAGATGCATAATGTAATGTGCACTCCTACAGGACTTACTATTCCCAAGGTTAGCAGAATACCTAAAGAGTGTCTCCTGGTTTATGATATATGGGAATTATATGTGTATTTTTCAAGCACCTCAAATAAAGCATGATAACCTGGATAGTACAAAATTCAAAACAGGTTGCAGTTCTTCTGATACATATGACATTTCAGTGTGTAAATATCACCACAAAGTCAGAGAACAAATGGGTAGCCCTTACCTCATTGAGGAACGAGCTACTGAGCATGAAATGCCAACAACTATATCCCAAGAGAATGTTTAAATAACTTCAGATAATATCACAGGGAAGAAATGCCAGGTTTTGTGAAACATATTTGTCCATTGATCTATACCTGAGTTCAGGGGCCCTGAAAAGGTATTAAGTTAAGCATAAATTCTCTAGAGACCTATTAGGTTAGAGGAATATTCTAAATCAACTAAAAAGTAGGATGTTTGTTTGTTCACATAGCAATGTTCACTCTTAAAAGGGCATATCATTTGGAGCTTTTTTCTAGTGCTGGCAATGAATCTGCAATTATTCATATATACTTATTAATCAGTTGTATGAACCCTCTCTTTGGGCCTCTCCATTCCCCAAGACACAATAATATTAAAAATAGGCCAATTAATAACCCTGTAACGTCTTCTAAGTGTTCAAGTGAAAGGAAACGTTGCACGTCTCTTACTTTAAACCAAAAGCCCAAAATGATTAAACTTATTAAGGAAGGCATGTCAAAAGCTGAGATAGGCCAAAAGCTAGACCACTTGCACCACACGGTTAGCCAAGTTGAGAATGCAAAGGAAAAGTTCTTGAAGGAAATTAGAAGTGCTGCTCCAGTGAACACACAAATGATAAGAAAGCAATACAGGCTTATTGTTGATATGAAGATAGTTGGAGTGGTCTAGATAGAAGAACAACCAGCCATGACATTTCCTTAAGTCAAAAGCTAATTCAGAGAGCAAGGCCCTAATTCTCTTCAATTCTATGAAAGAGCTGAGAGAGATGAGGAAGTTGCAGAAGAAAAGCTGGAAGCTAGCAGAGGTTGCTTCAGAAGTTTAAGGGAAGAAGTCATCTCCATAACGTAAAAGTCCAAAGTGAAGGAGAAAGTGTTGCTGGGGAAGTTGCAGCAAGTTATCCAGAAGATCTAACTAAGATCACTGATGAAAGTGTATACACAAAACAACAGATCTGCAATGTTGACAAAACTGCCCTCTATTGGAAGAAGATGCTATCTAGGACTTTCATAGCTAAAGAAGTTAAGTCAGGCCGGCTCGGTGGCTCACGCCTGTAATCCTAGTACTCTGGGAGGCTGAGGCGGGCGGATTGCTCAAGGTCAGGAGTTCGAAACCAGCCTGAGCAAGAGCGAGACCCCGTCTCTACTAAAAATAGAAAGAAATTAATTGGTCAACTAAAAATATATAG
Source organism: Lepilemur ruficaudatus (assembly GCA_963574885.1). Classification (NCBI taxonomy): domain Eukaryota; kingdom Metazoa; phylum Chordata; class Mammalia; order Primates; family Lepilemuridae; genus Lepilemur; species Lepilemur ruficaudatus. The sequence continues at coordinate 60,086 of CAUYRT010057671.1, forward strand.
AAAATATTAGCCGGGCATGGTGGCACATGCCTGTAGTCCCAGCTACTCGGGAGGCTGAGGCAGGAGAATCGCTTGAGCCCAGGAGTTTGAGGTTTCTGTGAGCTAGGCTGACGCCACGGCACTCTAGCCCAGGCAGCAGAGTGAGACTCTGTCTCAAAAAACAAACAAGCAAAAAAAAAAAAGAAGTTAAGTCAATGCCTAGCTTCAAAGCTTCAATGCCTTCAAAGGACAGGCTGACTCTCTTGTTAGGGGCTAATGCACCTAGTGACTTTAAGTTGAAGCCATGCTCATTTACTATTCTGAATATCCTAGGGCCCTTCAGAATTATGCTAAACTACCCTTCCTGTGCTCGCTATATAAATGAAGCAAGAAAGCCTGAATGATAGCAAATCTATTTACAGAATTGTTTACTTAATATATTAAGCCTAATGTTGAGACTTAATGTTCAGGGAAAAAAAGATTTCTTTCAAAATATTACTGCTCATTGACAATGCACCTAGTCACCCAAGAGCTCTGATGGAAATGTACAAAGAGATTCATGTTGTTTTCATGCCTGCTAATGCAGCCCAAGGATCAAGGAGTAATTTTGACTTCGAAGTCCTATTACTTCAGAAAATACATTTCATAAGACTATAGTTGCCATAGATATTGATTCTTCTGAAGGATATGGGCAAAGTAAATTGTAAACCTTCTGGAAAGGACTCATCATTCCAGATGGCTTTAAGAACATTTGTAATTCATGGGCGGAGGTCAAAATATCAACACTAACAAGAGTTTGAAAAAGGTGGATTCCAACCCTCATGGATGACTTTGAAAGGTTCAAGACTTCAGTGGAGGAAAGAACTGCAGATGTGATGGAAATAGCAAGAAAACTGGAATTAGAAGTAGAGCCTGAAGATATGACTAAATTGCTGCAATCTCATGATAAAACTTGAACAGATGAGGAGTTGCTTCTGTGGATGAGCAAAGAAAGTGGTTTCTTGAGATGGAATCTACTCCTGGTGAAGATGCTATGAGTGTTGTTGAAATGACAACAAAGGATATAGAATACTTACACATAAACTTAGTTGATAAAGCAGCAACTGGGTTCGAGAGGATTGACTCCAATTTTTAAAGAAGTTCTGCTGTAGATAAAATGTTATCAAACAACATCCCATGCTACAGAGAAATCTTTCATGAAAGAAAGAATCAATATATATAGCAAACTTCATCGTTATCTTAAGAAATTGCCACAGCCACCCCAACCTTCAGCAGTCACCACCCTGATCAGTCATCAGCCATCAACATCAAAGCAAGACTCTCAGCTAGCAAAAAGACTATGACTTCCTTAAGGCTCAGATGTTCTTTAGCATTTTTTTGGCAATATTTTAAATTAAAATTTGCATTATTAATTGTTTTTTAGACATAATTGTCATAATTTAGATACTTAATAGACTATAGTATAGTGGAAACATAACTTTCATATACACTGGGAAACCAAAACATTTGTGTGACTTGTTTTATTGTGATATTCACTTTATTACTGTGGTGTGGATCCAAACTCACAATATCTCTGAGCTACGCCTGAGCATCTTTCTTTTCCATTACCTTCAGGTTTGTTTTCTTCTCTCACCCTTTTGGCTGAGGGGGAAACAATCTTGAATTTATATGAGTGGTATTTGTAAAATTAAACCTCTTGCAACCAATGTCAACTCTCTCAGAACACAGGAAGAAATAAAATTGACTCAATAGTATGATTTTTGTTATTATCATCATGATCAATGCATTTTTATTTATCACCCACCATATATGGAGAATGATGCTAAATCCTAGAAATAAAAAAAAGAAAAAAGAAGATAGTACCATCCTTGTCCTCAGTTGATTTATTCACAGGTTGGGGAATGAAGACACATATGTAAAAAGATAAATTCTAACAAACACTATTGTATCCTAAGTGCCCAGTGGGAGTCAACCAGTCAATATCTGGAGTTCAGAGAAGAAGTGATTACTAAGACTGGGAAAGTCACCTTCAAGGGGACTTGGTCCACATTTTGAAGGAGGACTAGAACTTTCAGAATTAAGGGAGGGTGTTTCAGCAGAGATTAAAGTGTTCAGAAAGTTGAAAAGGCATATAGCATTTTCAGAGCAAAAATAATACATGAATGAGCTGGACCAGTGCATTCAATATTGTGGCAGGAAAAAAATCTGGAGTATTTAGTTAGCCTTCAATATTTAGACTAGTACTGTGGGCTTAAAAGAGGTCCCTTAGAAATAGAAAACCATTTAATGTTTTATGAAAAATGAACTTATAAATAATTTAGGGAGTTTTATAAGGTATTACTATAGAAAATGTTAGTACTAGCATGAGGTAAATAATTATGGTCTAGACTAGAGAGTTGCATAAGAAATTTTAGGCAAGCATAAATGTTAGAGCCATTAACATAGAAAAGGCAGTAGAACTTGGCAACTGATTAGATGTGAAGATAAGAGACTACTAGGAATTCCACAAAGTTTTATTCAACTGTTCTTGGACTAGAGACTCATAAGTTAATGAGCCTACCCTCAACCCTGTATATAATATAGAGTTTCATAGAGAAGAGAGTGATTAACTCTACAGGGGACTAAAAAGTGACTGGAATAGCTTCACGGGTAAATTGATGCGTGAACTTGGACTTCAGGGATGAATAGATTTTCTCCAGATGGGAAAGGTGAAAAAAAGTAATGAAAGTGTAAAATAGGGACAAAATGTCATCTTTAAAATTTTAGGTCTACGTGATTGGAGTAAGATGATCACATAGACTACAAAAGGGAAGTGTGGTAGTAAAGATGATTTAGGGGGAATGATAATGAATTTAATTTAGACAGTCTTCAAATAAATATATGAAGAGAGCCCACAAACCTGGAGGCACTGAGGACATGTCTATGAACAAAATTTTCTGATTTTGTGGACTTTATATCTTAGTGGAAACAAATCCATAATTCAAGAGCGAGTGTTCACCAAAGAGTTTTATTTTGTTGTTGTGTTTGTTTTCTGTTTTTCTTTCTTTCTGTCATTCATATCAATAAGGTAAAATAGACACACAAGAAATCATGGGTGACTAGTACCTGACTTTACCAGTCATCACTTAGGCAACAAAATGTACCAAGTAACTATTCCCTCTAAGACTTCTAACTGTCCTCAAACTGACCTTGATGTCTACAAGCTTCAGACACATGGTTTAGTAGTTCAGAGCAATAAATTAGAGTGAGTCACATTTAATTAGGAGAATCTATAGTCTTCATGTGCTAAAACGAGCTGATCTGCTTCTAGCTTTGCATTTTTACTGCACCCCTTTCTGTTCTCCATCTGTGCATGATGTTATGCTGAGATCTTCTGACCTTAGCAATACTTCATGAGATGTGTCTGGACTGAAGTTCTTACTAGTCTCATTGCTAGAATGTTCAGAGGGAGAAAAATATTGCAAATGTACTTACAGGTCAGAAATAAGAGTTTTAAGTGACTAAACTTCAAAGTGGAATTCTTCTTGCAGTTAAAATACTCAGTTTAAATGACGAAAACAAATATGTAACCTGCTTAGCCTTCCATTTCAAGTTGCTATCGAGAACAGTTGAGTTGAGTAATATCAATTTTTACTTGACTCTGCAGCAGCATAGTATTCATTCCACCCTTCAGTAACCTGATATGCTGAAAAAAGACTGGACATTAAAGACCTTAGAGTTTTCTGACCTCCTTACCACTAGGAGCCAATCTTCATTGACCTTTCCTGACTGGTTGAAAAGCATTCAGCTAATTCCCTACAAAAGGAATTGGGGTTTTGTTTATTTGTTTATTCATTTCTTTGTTTGCAAAATGAGTTACTATAACCAGTTCCTTCAAGTATTAAACTATGTTGATTTTTTCTAAAAAACTTATTTATTTAAAATTAATACTTCTTACCAAAACCGTAGTTATATCTAATCATGTCAGAGCAGTATGGCAAGATCATATAAAAGCAGTATGGTGTCCAAGTTAGCTCCAGGCACTTCCCAGGGACTTTGAGATAATTGAATCTAATTCGTCTGATGGAGCAAGATGGTAACTATCTAAAGAGACCATTTGAGAATAATTGTCTTTGGAATAGGGTTTCAAATGCTAAATACAGTCACAAATTTATTTTAATAACAAATATTTATTAAGTGTTTGAGGAGTGCTAAATCTTACAACAGGCATACACAGTCCAAAAATGAGGCACAATTACCCTCAAGAACTTCACAGTCTAGTAAGATTTAGCCTTATTAAATTATTTTTGTGTCTTTATTTAGGTTTCTGAACTTTAGTTTTCTGGTTTTTGTTAGGAGCTGTCCAACACTGGTTTAAAAACATTAGATCCCATTTTTAATGATATAAACTGTCAGATATCCAGGTGGTAATCATTTATTTAACACATGCATGGCTAAACAAAAAGCAAAGATTTTCAAATTATTTTGGATAAGATTTTATATAACTCACAATTCACATTTTATAAGTAAGAAAGCTGGCAGGGCTCTGACTCAAATCATGTTTCCAAAGTCTAATTGAAAGGGCTTTCTCCCGAAGTCCATATGAAAGTATAGAATGTGGAAAAATTATTTGGTGTTAATGATTATCTTAGTTGATTGTGGGATTATTATTTTACCTTACGTGCTGGGGGTAGAAGTCATCCTCTGCTCTACCTGACATGTCTCATGCATGATTCCTCATCATTAATAGCCTAATGGACATATTTACTGTATATCAGTTTTCCAGACCAAGAAATTCGTGCAGTAGCAGTTGAACAACTAGACAGTCTCTTGAATGATGAACTACTGGAATACCTCCCACAGCTGGTTCAGGTAAGAACACAGAGTTGCTAAGGAAAGCAAGATTTTAACTAATGATTCTCTAAAAAAGTCCCCAATGCATCAACAATAGACTGCATAAAACTGATATTGCAATTTGGCCAGCCAGAGGGCTAAATTATAGCACATATGTTAACGTGGGTAATGAAGACATTCTCCAGCCAAAATCGATTACAAAGAGGTATATATATATATGCCAAAAAGGAAAATTTTTTTAAATGATTTCACTTATTAATCAGAACATGGAAAAAATAGAAATGCTTGTAATAAAATCTTTTCATCCATATATGTAAAGCAATACAAATTAATTAAATAAATGTTATATAGAAAATAATCACATGCTAGGTAGATCTTCATGATTCATGAGTTTCTTGCCTTTCCCTTAGAAGATTATAATATTGATTATAAATTTTACAAAAGTAATTTCTAATGCCCCAATTTTGCCACTGAATAGTACATTTTAGGGAAATCAAATGTCACAATGTTGGAGTAATTTTAGATAATAACAAAGTTATCTAGAAATATGAGCAAAGACTGATTTAGTCTGAATATGATAAAAGATGATGACCCTGTAGATGGCTGAATATGCTGAGTGCTTCAGGTCTAAAATCTTGGTTTTTACGTTTTGTTTTGTTTTAATTCAGCTTTTTTCTTATCTGAAAGGTCAAATTGTAGTTACAAGCTATTTTAAATGTCAGGTGCCTCAGGTTTTGGACAGTACAGGAGACTCTAAGACTGATGGGAGAATCCTCTCTCTATTAATAAACTTCAGTGCAGTAGTACTTTGCACACAGATATGCATTTCTATAAAGTCCTCCTAAGTAGAGACAGCTAGTTTAGTAATAGCTGTACCATAGGATACAATCCAATCCATCTACCAATCCTCATAGTAGGACTTCCCTGGACTTGTCAGTGTAGTGAAAACAATGAGTAATCTGACTTGTAGGATCACTGCTCATCTCATGACTCATGGCTATGGACAACACGCTATCTCTAACCCACCTCAAAAGAGTAAGTATTTACAAAAGTTTATAGAGCTTAAATTCATTTGAAAAACCTCAGTCTGAGTCAGTACACTTGGCACCAGGAATACCACTGAGAGCCGTATTCCTGCAAATCCAAATTCATAAGAAGAGGTGCACACAGACTCTAACATGGCAGATATGCAGAAGGTGAAATTAGGTGAAGCTTCAACTATGTTCTAATATAAAATGAAGATTGGAAAATGTTTTGAGGTGAAAAGAAATGTGTAGTGTGACTAGAAAATAAATAAAAACTGGGAAGAACTTCAAAACATTCATTGTAGGTTTTTCCCTTAGCATTCTATGCTTCACCCTGACTTTAAACTTTCCAACACAAAGATTCCTAACCATGTTGATTAGTTTCTGGAATCATGCTGCTTTGTTATATATTCTCATATTGGAATTATACATGCTATTTTAAAGCACTGAGAAAGGACTTTAAGGCCTTAACAAAAACAGAAAATATGGTTCATAACTACCAATCACATAAGGCACAAACCAAGAAGTTACTGCAAAGCAGTTCATAATAATGTGGTATGCACCAGAAAAGTTACCCACATTCTGTATGGTGAGGCAGGATTTGGGGAGAAGTTGTTTCAGTGGACAGAGTAAAGCAGGAAGTTTGGAAGCAAGGGAAGCAATTCCAGTGCACCAAATATTAATAGTTATCAGGCTCAAGATGAAATAGTGGGGCAGACACCTAAAAAGACAATCACAGAAGCAAATTCTGAAACATACCTCCTGCTCATACGCCCATATGATATGCTCACTATTAGGGCATAAATAAAACCCATGATCTAGTCAGCCCAGCATTAGAAATTAAGTGAAGGAAGGCCATGCCTTCAGTTTAAGACAAGGCACATTATGGGCTTCCTACCTTCAGACGGCATCAGGAGTTGGTGCAAATTTGCTGAAATCATCTTCAACATACTCACATCTTAGGAATTTATAAACATTCCCATCCTTGAGGATGGTTAACATACTGAGATGTGTCTTCAGATGTGTGTTTGACGGGGACTACCTACTTTTTTTCTGCTGTCTGTACTGTGGTATAAAGACTGGCTTAAACTCTCAAACTCGTGTGTGTGTGGGTGGGGTGGGGTGGGTGTGTGTGTGTGAGAGAGACAGAGAGAGAGAGAAATTTAAATGGTTTATTGAACAACTGAGGATAAAAGCTTTGCCTGTCAAGCAGGATTGAGCATTGTTATGAAGAGAGCCTGGTTTTCATTCTCACGTATTCAGATCCCTGGATGATGATGGCAACCCAGGTCCAGACTGCTGCCAGGAAAGTTCCTACAGAGAGAAGGTGGAGGTCTGAATTAAGTCTCTAAGGCTATTAGGGGATGTCTTTACTCTCTGTGTTTTCTACAGATTAGGTATCCTAGAAAACCTAAAAGAGTTACTCACTATGGAGATTAGGGAAAGGATTTGGGAATGGGGTATGGTGGTAACAGCCAGCTTTGAAACTTTAAGCAAAGATTCAAGGTCTGCAGGTTAATAGTGATACACCAGCTGGTGGTTTCTACAAACGCTTTGGGTGTGCATTGATTTCATCTCCAAATGGGAAGAAATATCTATTGCCTAATAATACAATTGTTTATAATGCGAGGACATTGTTCATGACATTACTTTTTGTGCCAGGATTCCCCCTCAGGCTGTGGTTGAACTCCACACACTATCTGCCCTTATTTATTATCCTGTGATCCTAAAGCATAAACGGACAGGAAGCAAGGACCACACAAACCCAAATTATGTAATGTATGTGTGCTATGTTATTGGTTATATACCAACTAATAAAGCCATTGACATATTGCTATCAGCATTTTGTTAAAATGTACATGTTGTTTTCCCTGGACTTTCTCAAGCCTTTTAAGTCCCTCTGTATTCTGCTATAATTTTCATACTGAGAATAAAAAAATAATTATGTCTCTTGCTTCAGGCTGTCAAGTTTGAATGGAGCCTTGAAAGTCCTCTAGTGCAACTCCTACTACACCGCTCGTTGCAAAGCATCCAGGTTGCCCATCGTCTTTACTGGTAAGATCAAAACAGGTTAGGGTGGTTTTTAAATTGTCAACTTCTCTGCAGAACAGGTTTAGAAAAAGAAGAGGACTTCTTTACTTTGTAATTGATACAAACTGTGAGTTAAAATTAAGCCAATTTCGAGCCTTTGTGAAAGTTATTGTCATTTAAGAGAATAATTTGTCATCATTTACGAAATCTTTCTTTTGGAACATTGCTACTGTTAAACATCAAGTTAAATCTAACCAGAATTTTAAATCTTAATGATGCCTTTTTTGTGTTTTAAATCACAAGCAATCTGTGTATCTACTTCTTGAAGACTTTAATGTGAGATCTAGTTATAAGACTGAATATTTTGAAAGAACATGGCTTTGAAAGTACTTTCTATGCATATTAGTTATAAACAATGAAGTCTGAAAGCCAATGTACACTCTTTCTGTTGAAAATTCCTAGAGCACTAAAATTTTCCCAAAGCATAAATCTGGAATATTATTAGTAGAGAAATAAGGCTTATTTAAAAGATATCAAAATTATCATCATGACCTACTCTGGATCTGATTGAACATGATGTTCTTTGCATGCTGTTATTTCTACTTTTTTTTAATTACTAACCTCATAGATTCCATTTCAGTTTCATAGCACAAAATTCTAATAATTACAAGTGTGCATGACCTAATGGTAAAATTAAATCTATCTTTAAAAAAAAATGTACTGGAAGGTAAATCACCTGGCAGAAGTTGCTGACACTATGGAACATTATCGTATACAAATTTATGTAAAGGAGAGCTGTGTTTACATGGATATGTTATGCTTATTCAATATGATACTCATACACCTTATTATTCACTTGACCTGGACAGTTTTTTCTTGGGAGATTTCTGCTGTCTGCTGCCTGGTGGTAGCAACTATATGGAACAGATTTACAGGATAATACTTTATATTTCCCTGCCTATGAGTTGCTGCAATTCCTAGTTTCTTTTTTTTTTTTAAAGCGTTTCTGAAGTATTTATTTTCTCTGATTTTTTTTCTGATTTTTTAAAATTTCAAAATATTAAGGGGATACAAATGTTTTTGTACATGGATAGCTTTTATAATAATGCTTTACTCAGGGCTATAAGTGTGCCCATCACCCAAACAATGTTTTTTGTACCTGCTAGGTAGGTTTTTACCACTCCTTCTGTCCTCCCACAATACTTCTTGATTTCCAACAATCTTTACTTTTTTCTGTGCCAATCAATTAGTTCCAAATTATTAGAGAGTACATGTGGTGTTTGTTTTTACATTCTTTAGATACTTCACTTAGGATAATGGTCTCCCGATTCATCCTAATTACTGCAAAGACATTAATTCATTTCTTTTTGTGTCTGGGTAGTACTCCATGGTGTGTGTGTATATATATATACCAAAATATATGTATAAGACATTTTGTTAATCCACTCATGAATTGATGGGCACTTGGGTTGATGCCACATCTTTGCAATTGTGCATTATGCTGCAATAAACAGTATCGGACAGATGTCTTTTTGATAAAATGAGTTCTTTTCCTTTGGGTTAATACCCAGTAATGGAGTTGCTGGATCTAATGGTAGGTCTACTTTTAGTTCTTTGAGGAATCTCCATAGTGTCTTCCATAGAGGTTATATTAATTTGCGGTTCCACCAACAGTGTATGAGTGTTCCTTTCACTCTGCATCCATACCAGCATCTATTGTTTTTGGACTTTTTAATAATAACCATTCTAACAGGGATAAGGAGATATAACACTGTAGTTTTAATTTGTGTTTCCCTGATGATTAGTGACATTGAACATTTTGTCATATGTTTTTTGGCCATTTATCTTCTTTAGAAAAGTTTCTGTTTAGGTATGTTGCCCAGCTTTTAATGGGGTGGTTTGTTTTTTTTCTTGATGATTTGTTTTGAGTTCTTTGTAGATTCTGGATATTAACCCTTTGTCAGATATATAGCTTGCGAATATTTTTCCCCTTTCTGTAGGTTGCCTATTTCCTTTGCTGTGCAGAAGTTTTTAATTTAATCAAGTCATGTTTATTTATTTTTGTTGTTGCTGTAATTGCCTATTTTATTGTTGCTGTAATTGGTCTTAGTAATAATTTTTTTGCCTAGGCCAAGATCTAGAAGAGTTTTTCCCATATTTGCTTCTAGAATTGTTATGGTTTCATGCCTTACATTTAAGTCTTTTATCCATCTTGGTTTAATTGTTGTGAGTGGTAAAAAATAGGGGTGCTGTTTCATTCTTCTGCATGTGGCTATCCAGCTGTCCCAACATCATTTATTGAATAGGGCTTCTTTTCCCCAAGTGTATGTTGTCGTCCGTTTTGTCAAAGATCAGTTCATTGTAGGTAGATGGTTTTAATCTGGGTTCTCTGTTCTGTTCCATTGGTCTAAGTTTCTACTTTCATAACAACACCATACTGTTTTGGTTACTGTAGCATACAATGGATGGAGAAGCAATATGGCATCCACCGTTTCAACTTGGATCTGTGGTGACAGGGGGAAGCCACCCAAAGGGGACTGGAAGCCTGATGGTTTGTCCCCAAGAAGCTCCCAGTTCACTGGCAGTAGCAGCTTTTGGGCTCATGAGGGTAGAGAGGCTCTCCAGCAGCTCAGGAGCCTGCTTACTGCCCAACATGTGAAGAAGGGAGACACAAACCCCCACCTGCCATTTCCACTGGCTCCAAGCATCTTGGGGTCTGTCTGTACCAATATTTTTCTCCTTCTGGTTCTCTTCTGTAACTTCTTCCTGTGGAATCTCTGTTAAGTTCTGGTACTTTGCCCTCAGAATTACACCCAATCGACGGTTTTATTTTTGTTTTTGTTTTCCATCTAACACTTTTCCTTTTTACTGAGACAACCTGGCAGCCGATGTCTCTGGTCAACTGTCTTCCTCCCTTCCTCTAGGTCAATCTTTTGTTTTCATCAATGTATGACAGACATCCTTTAGTTACTTCATTATTAGAAAAATAATAAATCAATATCATGTTGGAGTACCATGTTTTTCTGCTTCAAGAAATGTTACTCCTATTGATATCATTCTTCCCATAAAAATGACTCTAGCATTTCATAGCAAAGAAGTGACACAAGGAACGCGTCAGAGACTAATGTTTGAATTGCTGCTCATTTGCATTTTAAATGCCTAATTTAAAAAGCAGAACATTTCCTCTGATATGTTACTATAATAAATATGAGTTACATTGAATAGCACTGGGCCCTTCACTGAATAGACTCTTATCAAAACTCTGAATGGAGTCTTAGACTCTTCAGTTTTTCAAACAGCTACGAAGGTGCTAAGGGAAGTTAAGTGGATACACTTTGTGGTGTTCTGTCATATTAAAGCTAGGACTCCATTAAACTCGATGTTCATTTCCCTTAAAACTTTATTTCTTTTTTACGTGAATTACTAAAATGATAGCATATTAAAAACTAGCATGACCAGATAACAATCTTGATTTTAATATTTGAGCCAAAATATAAAACAAAAGTATATAAAGTATAAAAAGTATTTTAAAAGATTATTCTTTAAAATACATATTAAAAATAGAATAAAATATGAAAGATTTACCCTAATTGATTAATAATTGTTGTAATACTTATGCCACCTTATTAAGTTCTTCATCTGCCAAAGTGGTGTGAAAGGTGAAGTGATTTGAAAGGCAACAGTGAGTGCACTGAAAGTTATAATCAATGTTATATTTGCAAGTTCATATGAATAGAATTATTTATCTCTTGCCAAAGGGATTGGGAGCAAAACCTTTCTGCACATTAATATAACTCTCAGCTTTATGGGGGAAAAAAAAACAATAATAGGGCCCATTTCTCCTCTCACTGATTCAAAAGAGTGGTAAGATAGAAGGAATAGAAAAGAATGTAAACTATAACTGAACTGCTTGTTTTTGAGGGTTATGTTTGTAAGAATACAAAAAAAAGGGAAATGAAAACAAGGAGGGAGACTTTTAAATACCTACCTCCTTTTAAAACAAATAAAAAGGAAGAATCAGGCAACATTCACTAAGCATGAGATAATATTATTTATATTTAAAACATATCTCAGGGTTAAAAATAGCTGAAGCCTAGTATCATGTTTAGAGAGTGAGTATGTCTGCGCAAAATGTTTGAGTTAGAACTTTAAAATGCAGCTCAGATCCCTTATGATTGACTAAAAAGTAAATACCCAAATTCTCTTTCCTTCAGAAAAATAAAATAAAATCAATGCTCTGTAACAAAAAAAAAAGAGCTAGAAATCCACCATTCGTCAGTTTAAAGATTTTTTTCCACAAGGATGAGTTACCGTAGAATAGCTTTAGAAAAAGTAGAAGAATCTTCCTTAGATTCAACATATTCGACACTGAACTCCATATCCTGTCCTGCTCACCCAGGTCTTGAAGTCTTCTGGATCTTTTATCACCACCATGGCCAATTATTCACCAAGCCCTATAACTCTGAACATCCTAAATAGCTCTCCCCACTCCACTACTTCCACCTGCCACTGTCACTGATCAGAAGGTTGCCTGGCCAGATACTGAACTTTCAATATATAAGATTGGAATGAAAACCATCTTGACCACTTGGCATCACTGTGGGTAGACTTTCTGAGATGGGAAAGTGACGTGGGGTTACTGTGGGTCTCTTCCGTTGGAAGGGTGAATGTAGGATGAGTAGCCCCTCTTTTTCAAGGAAAGATGGTTTGGATGTGGAAGTTTTAAAAGCTTTACCTACATGCTTGCATCTTAAAAGGTGGCTATAAAGGAGAACTGTTACATTTTGGGCTCCTAACTAGGAGGCCTCTCCCCTCATCATGTAATGATTATTTATAGAAGCTTAAACTCAGTGACCCTTCCCACTTTGGATAGAAAGCAATTTAAATTCTAGTGAAGTATTGGGTTGGATGGTAGCACCTAAAAAGGTATGTCCATACCCTAACCCCAGAAACCTGTGAATGTGATCTTATTTAGAAAAAGAGCCTTTGAAGTTGGAATTAAGTTAAAGATCTTCAGAATAGACCACCCTGGATTAACAGGATGGGCCCTGAGTCCAATGGCAAGTGACCTTATGAGAGGCAGAAGAGAAGACACACACAAAGAGGAGGAGGTCATGTGAGCATGCAGATATTGATTGAAACCATGCAACCCCAAGACAAGGAATGTCTGGAGCCACCTAAAGTTGGAAGAGGCAAGGGAGGTTTTTTTCTCTAGAGTCTTGGGAAGGAGCGTAGCCTTGCTAACACCTTGATTTCGGACTTCTGGTCTCTAAAACTATGAGAATAAATTTCTGTTGTTTAAGCCACCAGTTTATGATAATTTGTTATGGAGGCCACAGGAAACTATTATTAATACAAAGGACTTTATGAAGGTCTCTCTCTAGATTGACTGACATGTCACATCATCCCGGAAGCTTTCTCTGACCCTCTCCCCTACCCCCATCTGGGAGTGAGTGCCGCTCCCACATCGTATCCCATGGTGTACTGTGCATGACTCTGCCGGACACCACACCACACCCCCTTAACACCCCTATCGTCCTGTCCACACCCCGTCTTAGTCCACAGAGTGGTTAAGATAGCAATCATGTCACACTCTGCAGCATACTAATCCTGCCACTGTATCTGAAGCTCAGTAGATATTCAAAAAATGTTTTTAAAATGATGAATCTGTAGAAATGCCTTTAAAGTCATCAATGTTTTCACACACAGCACTGGAAATCCCATGGTACTCATGGAATATGAAATTACTGGCTTGCCTGAGGCACATTAACAGGCACTGCTGGTGCAAGAGCTCATCTGCTGTACTGACTGCTGACCCACTACTGCCCTTCTTTGGAGAACTGTCCTCACCTTACGAGGCCACCTGGCCTGGGAGATGGGCAATCTCTAAGGTATAATTTATATTCCAAAGCCTTCCCATGGATCAGATCAAGGGTAGGCTTCACCTGAGACTTCATCCTTGTCAATTCCTTCCCCTTCCCCATAATTCCTCCCTTACTCCCTCGAAGGACTTTTCCTGAAGAACACCTCTTCAGTAAATCGCAAGCACCAAGACTCCTGTCTCATACCCTGTTCTAGGGAACCTACCAAAGATAAGCATTTCTTATTAAAGATAAAGAATTTAAATATGTGTTTTTAGAAATGGGAGCACCAATATAGACGGGACATGTCATAGACAGAACAGAAATGTCACAGTCTTTCCCACTCTACTAAGTCCATTTCAATGGACTCCAGTAGAGAACCAATTTGAATCAAAATCTGCATGTCAGGGGCCCATTTTATAACATGCCTCCTTTGTAAAGTGTTACTCAAGACACATACTACAAAAACCCCTTCAAAGTGTTCCTTTCAAGTATAAGTGTCCCCTTCAAACTGTGGAGACAGCCTGAGGTGAAGCTCCCATGTGTAAGCTCTGTCAGTGCAGGAATTTTCTTTTTGTTTTATTCACTGATGTATTACTATAACAACAGCCTAGTACTTGGCACTTTATAGACATTCAATAAATTGCTATTGAATGAATGAACAGGTTTAAGTTGCCTGAGCCCGGCTGTGCACATGCAGACTTGTGTCAGAGGGGGGCAGAAGAGAGCTTCAGAGGTCAAGCAAGAGCTGGCTGGGCTAAAGCAATTCCTGGAGATTGACCAAATCAGACAATGGATATCACTAGTGAACTCAAAACCGGAGAGGAGGAGAATGTGAGCAGCAGTCAGGAACCAACCAAGTCAGGAAGTAAGGCCAAAGAACAAGTTGACACAGCAGTGTCTGCTGGACCACTTGGGAGACCCATGGAATGAATTAAGTCAATGTTGTCTGCGGCAATACTAGGCATCTTCACTTATCCTGTAAGCTTTAATATGCTACCCATAAAATTGAGATGATGCAGAATCTGCTGTTTGGTTTTTTTTTTTTCCTACAATATTCCCTAAATTTTTTCTTATCTAGAATTTTGTAGCAATTTCTCAAATCAGGAACTACTTTAAATAAACCAAGACAATGTGGAAATTTTGTGTCATGTGATTTGGAGTTACACATACACCTCTCGTCCCCTCTCCAAAATACGTCTCCCCTGATGCCTGAAATTCTCTCATTTATAAGTCATTCCTTGGGCTTAAGTATTGTTCCCTTCCAGCCATTCTTTCAATATGAAAAAATATGTATTTAGAGCATAATGCCTATGATGAATTAATTTATCCTTTGTTCATTTATGTGACGAATATTGAGATGCAAGACACTGTAGAACTATTAAGGATAAAACAGTGAATGGTGCTTGCCTTAAAGAAGCTCAAGGGGTAACATCTCAGCATCCAGGCAGCAGGAAAGAGCCCACTGGCTATGTGGCAGGGACAGAGTAGACTTTTCAGGAGGGACCTGAACAAGTTCTGTCCATTTTACAGTTTTGCCTATGACTTATTCCAAATAAAAGCAGAGAGACAAGGCCGGACATCAAGTGAATAAAAAAACGTATGTGCTCTCATTCTGTCAGTTTTAAATACTGAAAAAGGCTTACAAATGAATACACAAAGGAGGTAAATGCTCTCTCTTTCTGCTTTGATGTCTGGAACACTCCCTGCAGCAAGAGTAAAGGGCTGAACTTCAGAGAGCTAGCACAGTATAACAGAACACACGTGATGCAGAATCAATAGGAGGTTTTAAAGCCTCAGCCCTTAACCTTCGAGAATAATTATATTGCTACTAATTCACCTTTTTACCTTAACAATGTAATAAGTAATGAATTACTGCTTCATTTTTTGCAAGAGAAAGACATGTCTCACTGTCATTTATTTTATTTTTTATTTATTCGTGTTTTTGAGACAGGGTCTCCCTCTGCCTCCTGGGCCAAAGTGCAGTGACGTCATCATAGCTCACAGCATCCTCAAACTCCTGGGTTCAAGTGATCCTCCTGCCCCATGCTGCTGAGTAGCTGAGATGACAGGCGTGCACCACCACGCCCAGCTAATTTTTCTATGTTTTGTACAGACAGGGTCTTGCTGGGTCTGGTCTCGAACTTCTGGCCTCAAGCCAACCTCCTGCCTCGGCTTCCCAAAGTGCTAGGATTACAGGCATGAACCACCGCAGCTCTGCTGTAATCATCTTTCACCCTTTTGTTCTCAGAAAAGTGTACACCAGGGAGAATCCCTACATTGAGCAACTCACTTAACCTAACAATAAGTGTTCTCTACCTCAAGCAATCTGAAGAAAAGGGACAGATATTGTAAGAGTGTTTCGTTTTTATGTAATAATCTGTAAAATCCATTAGCCCAGTTTTCTAGTTAAGGCAATAACACAGGAACAGTTGCTTTTGTCTGTTTTGTTTCTATTTTATGTGATAGAGGTTTTATTTAGTTCCTTTAATAAAAAGATTTTTTGAAACACCATATAATTTTTTAAATACTTTTCTTATGTCATTTAAGTCTTATTACTACTGTTACATATATATAAAAATAGCATCTTATACAAAGTTCTCCCACAAATCAATGCAAAATGCAAAAACAGAGCTTCCCCTGAAATGTATCTTTTGTTTAAATTATTTTTCTTTCAAATTCTTCCATTTTGTTAAAAAAAAAACAGTGAAGAATTATGAAAATGAACATTTTGCATACACATGCTAACCTCAAATTTGAAGCTCAGACCTAGTGTAGCGTTTGGGAATTGAGCTTCCTAATCCACTTTCCAGCTATTTTTCATTATAATAGCCACATGTAATTACATCACTGCTTCCTTAGATAGGAATCTGGTTTTCCTGTAACAGTGTTAGTCCCCCACTGTCATAGTTTATGCGAGGGATTTGGGTTAAGGCCTTGAAAAACAGCATTATAGTGCTTAATTATTCATTGTTTCTCAATCAGACTAGCTTTGCTCTGTCCTACAAACTATATGGTCAACAAAATGACATTCTGTTTAGAAATTATTCTTTTCTATAAATGATTGAATTTGCCATCCAAAATGAATACACTAACAGATATTCATAGAGTTACAGGATTTTGAAGTCGAATGGGACTTTGGGGATTATCTATTATCCCAGAAAGGCATTTCAACAAGTTAAGTGATTTATCCTGTGCAAATCATCTAGCTGGTTAAAGGAGCGAGATTGAAATATTTTTTTCATGACATCTCATGTCCCATTCAGGTCTCTTTCTAATTCAACATCCACTTACAAAAAAAGTATAATTTAAAGAATTCAAAAATGTTTTTTCTATCAATAAGTAGAAATTCACACAAGTACTGAAACAGTGGCTTTTTTTTTTAACTTGAAAGCAAAACCAAAACAAGTAATAGTATCCCAAATTGAGATCTTTATATCTAATATCACAAAAATTTTGTCATTAGTTATTTGTGTGATGCATGGTACTATCAGTTATAAATGCTAATTAATAGGTATATACAACAAGCTCTAATAAAATTACATCCTTGAAGGAGTTTTGAAGTGGACAGTAGATGTTTCCAGAATCTTTCCTTTATAGTACCCGATTCATATTTAAAACACTAAATTTGCTGTCCTAGTTTTACTACTGAACCATAAGGGACAAGAGAACAGTCACTAAATAATTTACTTAGTAGACTCAATTTATACTTACTTTTCAGTACATATTTTATAAAACCAAGACTTTTCCAGTTTTCTTAAAAACACTATTTAATTAAGTAACTAGCAATATGCTAATACAATTAAGTCTGCCCATTTCATCAAGTTAAATGAGTTAGAAAAATAAATTCTTACAGTCTGAGTCAGAACTTGGCAATAATAAAATATAAGCACAATAGTCCTTTGTTCCCTTCTATCTAAAAATGCCCAGTGAGATGTTGGGTCTGGGAGCCTGTTGGGCAGGGGGAAGATCTGGGTTGGTGACAGAGAATTGGAAGTCATCATCACATTGATGCCACTTACCCAAGATCCTTCCATCTTATGGCTCAGTAATCCCCTGTCTTAGTACATTTGTGCTGCAAAAAAACCCCAGAATATCCAAGAATAGATAATTTATAGACAACAGACAGACAAATATCTCTCTTAGTTCTGGAGGCTGGGAAGTCCAAGATCAAGGCACTGGCAGGTTTGGTGTCTGGTAAGGGTCCAGTCTCTGCTTCCAAAATTGCATCTTGAGCACTGCATCTTTCAGAGGGGAGGAGCACTGTTCCCCACGTGGCAGAAGAGTGAAAGAGAGCACACCCACTCCTGCGAGCCTTTTTAATGATGGCATAAATCCATGTATAAGTGAATGGTTCCTAAAGATTTCCCATGAGGCCCCACATCCCAACACTGTTGCACTGAGGACTGAGTTTCCAACACATGAATTTTTAAAGGGGGTACTTTTGAACCATAGCATCCCCTAAATTTGGAATTCTTACCAGGATTCCCTGACATGGATCCAGATGAAGAAAGAAAGTGAGAGAATCATAACACCATGTTGGAGGTATTTTTAGGTGTTAGTAGCACACACCACCATGTTTGTCTTCATTCTATAGGCCATAATTTGAAGCCCCACCTAGCTTCAAGGGAATGTAGGTAAGTGTTCCAGGTACACATGTATACACACACACAAAAGCAAAATGCAATAGATTTAGTAAACCCATAGCAATTTCTGTCATACGGGTGAAGCAATATAAATGATTCAAGACATTTGGACATCAGGTGTAGAGAAAAAGGATATGAAAGAAAAGCCAATACCTATATTTACATATATTAATAGCTTTACATATATTAATTGGCTTTCTTTTCAAACACAAAAATTATTCTTAACAGACAAAAAAGACAACTATATACTCAATTAATAATCATCACTTTTAAAAAATCATCATTTTGATAGACATCCTCTAAAAATGTCTTTGGCTTTTGTCCAAAAATTCTATAAATAATTCTAAGAGGTTTACCAATGGGTTATTTTATCACCATTTGGCAGGGGGTGGGGCTCATTAGTAAGACATTTATGTAGCTATAGTGTATAACTGGCATCTCGGCTCAAGAGATTCAAAATCAAATTCAATACTCCTACCTTTTACCCTTTCAATACTTTGCCTACCTTCTTAACCTTCTATTTAGTGCACAATGTCCTGGTTTACAGCCACTACTAAGATACTCAACACAGAAAATCTAGGAGAAATTATTCTTACATAATGATCTTCCTTATTTCATCATTCCTTAATTCCTGGTAATTGTTTCTCATAAATATGTCTCATAATATGTGCTCATAAATATGTTTCTCATAAATATGTCTTGAATTTGTCCCTTCTTTTCTGTTTTCACAGCTAGCATCTTAGCTGAAGCCTTCAATATCACCTACGTGGACTATTGCAACAGTTTCCAAATTGTTTTCCTTTACTTCCATTGTCAGCTTTCCCCAGCCCATCCATCCTGCACACTGTTCTCAAATAATCTTTGTTTAATACAATTTGATTCCTAACTATAAAGTAGGCTCTAGTTCCTGGATAACCTCCAGCTGGTTAGCATAACTCCTTGATTCCAGTGCCCATCGTTCCTGATGGCAGGGTTTAGAATTGTAGACTATGAGATAAAATCTATTCTTTTTTGACATGACTTGGCAATTGAAAATCATGGATTTCACTCTGCCTCTCTCCCACCCTATCTTTTAAGGCTTTCTATATCCAAATATAGTCTTTTTCTATTCTCAAGCAGTTACTCAGATTTTCAGAGGTCTTTCATGCCCTGTTGACTGCATGTGGTGTTTCCCAATTCTCGTGTCTACATAGAATCTTTTAGGACTCAACTCAAGCTTTTATCCTCTTTGAAGATGCCTTTGACTGCAGCCGTTGTACACACCTCCAATATGGTTATTAACATATTGCATACAGTTGTTTCCTTCATGGTTTTCCTTCACTCGAAGATGCTTTGGGCTGCAAGTAACCAAAAACCGTCATTCAACTCGTTTAAAATGATATGAAAAATTAATTATCTCACATAACAAGAAGTTATTTGCTAGAGTGGTTCCAGAGTTGCTTATTGCAGCAGCTTATGATGTTGTCATAACCCAGTTTATCTTTCTGCTGTGCCATCCTTAGTGTGTTGACTTCTCCTTGGTCCCATTCACATCATTATTGCAAGAAGATGGACACAGTTGGTATCACATCCATACATGACACCATGCAGCAAGAGAAAAGGGGATGTCACTTTCTCGGCAAGAAAAATTTTCCCATAAACCCCATGGCTGAGTTAACATCTCACACTATTTGCCAGAATTGGATCCCATGTCATCCTCAATCAGTCACCAGTCAGATAGCAATCAGATGACTCAACTCATCTGGTTGGTTTACAATATTCAGAATTTATCTCTAAACTGGTCATCTTCCTTTAAGGTTTCAATATCTGAAATAAAGCAGATTCTTTTTGCAGGTGCAATCAGGAGGGTGGATTCGGTACAGGTAAACCCTGTGTTTTTGTTCTGGACTATGAGGAAGGGCCTTAACCACCCATCCTTAACACAGAACATTGTACGTAACATATGATAGGTGCTCAGTCAATATCTGTTGAATGAATAAAACATAATCACACCACGCGCACTTGTACTGCATACAGATTGACTTATCTTTACTGTACTTAAAACAGCAGATAATCAGAACAAGTCATGTTACACTAGACGTGTAGAGTTGGCTCGTGATATGCTCGTAATAATTTCTGCTCTTCTTAAAAGATAGACTCCCTGGCTCTCTGGAATTGAGGCAAGTTAAGTTTAATGACCTACAGAATAATGTGATGTTCTGAAATAAGAGTTTTTGAAGAGGTATCAACCGTTACACTGATCAGGTTCATGGTATGAAGTGCTTTTTACTGACTTAACCATGCTGTTTCTTAACACCCTGCTTGAGAGTGAAAGACTCCATCTAGCGATTTGGTAAAAAGTGTTTTACGAGGAGGTCTTGCCAAACAGCCACTTACCATCTTTTGAAATACAATTTTCTGTATTGAGACTCTCTCTATATGAGCATTGGGGAATTACTGAACAGTTTCTGATTTTTTCTGGCTTCTCTATTCTACAATTTTGTTTTATTTTTCTGTGCTGTGAAGAGTCAGAGTTCTTTGTGTTTCATATCAGTTAATGAGTAAGCCTTTTATTTTTAGGTTCTATTTTACTTCTCTATCTTTGCTTATCAAAAGACCATTCTGTGAAAAATTTTTAAAGTATTTTTTGAATGCAAAATCAAGTATTTATTAAACACATGATTAATTCAAAACCACCAAACCAGTTTGTTTAAAGTACTCCTCATCTGAAACCTTGGACAAAACCATCACTCCAAAGTGAATTCAGGAAAACAGATTACAAGGCAAACACTGACAATAGGTATGGACAGGCACTACCAAAAAAGTGCTATTTGTTCTTTAATTAAATAATGCCATTTTCAGGTGATATAGAGCAGTAACTTGACAGAATTTGTTTCATTGCATAAATGTTCATAAATAAAAATGCATCTAGATTTTTCTAAAGAGCTGCAAACAATACCTTACAACAGAGTTTAATGTCTATTTTTAGGGAAAAAGCACTAAAATGAAGAAGATTCCATTAGAAGTTGTTTATTTCTCTGGTGTAAGTGAGCAAGGTCACTCTAATGTCAACCTCTTTTCTAGAACAATATAAAGCACAGTGTATACACATCTTAAATGTGGCAGGTCACAAAGGTTAGGATTCAATCGTCTTTTGGTAAAACGAGCAAATAAACAAGCAAAAATGAAATACTTTAACCCCAAATTAGCAATTACAAATCAGTAGCGTCAACGTCACATATGAAGGACAGTATAGTCGAGTTGTTTAAAAATGCCCAATATGTCATGGTATTTGGGCTAAAGGTATTTAAATATTAAGTGTTTCCTTTTTGATTTAAGTAATAAAATACAATCACGATCAAGCTGCTATTATAACTTATTTTTAGCTTAGGTAAAATGCCCATTTGGTCCATGGCACAATTTACATATATCACTCGTCTGTCAAACTGAAACCTTATAAGATTTCACATTTATAAGCTACAATACGCACTGACCAAGCTGTCAGTCCCTCACAGTGTTTTAGAAAAATTTCTACATTTATCCTTATGGATAGCAAAATGTTACATCACCCTTTGCTTTTGAAAAAACATACACATTCATACTGCAAAGTTATTAGGAAAATATACTTGCAAACAAACTATATAAAGATAAAATACACTTATTTATTTGTTTTACCATATTCTGTAAAGTGCAGAGAAATCCTAAGTAAAGGGAAAAATTACTCTCTGAACAACAGTGTAATTACAACAGGTTTTGCATAGCAATACTTCTAGAAGTTGGACACTTCGGTTTCTTCAGGAAAAGAAGGATGGAATAGGATCCTCCTATTCAGAGTTTTATTTTAGCCGTAAGTTTGCTTTCTTCAGGAATGGTTGCTGATGCCAAATCTCCATTAAGTGTGTTTCCTGAACGGTGAACAAGTCTCTGTAGGTCTTCCAGGGGAATTTCATTACAATAGTCTGTATCTGAGAAGCTTCTTCCTCCACGCTGGGAGAGTTAGTGAAGTGTAGACACTGGTTCTTTTATAGCAGTGGTCCCCAACCTTTTTCGCACCAGGGACCGGTTTCGTGGAAGACAATTTTACCAGGAATGGAGGGCTGTGGGCTGTGGTGGGGGGCGGGGGAGGCAGAGCTCAGGCTGTAAATAGGCTCCTCGCCCCGCCAGCCGCTCTCCACCTGCTGTGCATCCCTTCTCCCCCCACCCCCACTTCCAGAGTTTCACATAAGACAATTTCTCTACGAATTGAGGCAGAGTGGAGGGCAGCAGAGCTCTGCAGCCTGGTCCCTAACAGGCCATGGACTGTTACTGGTCTGCAGCCCAGGGGTTGGGGACGGCAGTTGTATATTAATAGAGTGGTTACTCCTCTCTGAAGTGCAAGAACTAGGGTGATTGACAGAATTCGTCACCATTTGAACAGGAGAATGTGACACAGGAGAAACTAAGAGGTTTGGATGGGGCAGTTGAAACATCACAGGGTTAAGCTTGGCATTGGCTGTGTTCACACATTCCTGAAGCTCTGTGATGAATGCGTTACACGTGTCGCTAAGCAGAGAAGAGGCTTCATTTATGTTCTCTGTGCTGGGAGGCGAATGATTCTCATCATGGTGACCAAATTCCTGGATCCTATAAACTTGCTGCATTAGGAAGTCACAGTAGTGGAGAAGTTCAGACATTTTGGTTTTCAGACTCACTGGTTTCACTTATTTCTTTTTCTTTTTTAGTCCTCACATCAGTCAAACATGGTTTGGAGCTAGCTCCCCAGAGCAACCAGCCACTTCTGTCTTTCAGCTGCATTCACTGCCTTCGTGTTGAAATGCTGCCCTCCTGGAATGATTAATTCCATTCTCATAGTGCCTGCTGAATGGACTTTAATGCCACAAACTGCCCTCTTCATACTTCCTTTGCTCCATTTGCAAACATCATCCTATGAATCGTAGTAGGATAGGATTCCATTATCTAAAACAAACCAATAAGGCAGCCAACCTGTGAGACAGTTGGTCCACTTGTGCAGAACCCTCACTATGCTTCAGGGCCACATCCTCCTAGCTTGGTGCTGACCACCGTGCTGGGTTAGGCATGGATCTTCTAATTTTTTACTTTCAATTGTTATGGTGCATAATAGTTCTGCATGTTTATGAGGTACACGTGATGTTTTGATACAGGTATACAATGTGTGATGACTTAATCAGGGAAATTGGGAGAGCCATCACCTTAAGAATTTACTATTTCATTGTGTTAGGAACATTCCAATTCTATTCTTTTAGTCATTTTTAAATATACAATAAATTACTGTTAACTGTAGTCACCCTGTTATGCTACTGAATAACTAGATTTTATTCATTCTGACTGTTGGATGGGGATTTTTCTTGCCTTTCTTCCAATTCAATTTTCTATTTCATTCATGTACAATTAATGTAGTTACAAGAGAAAGACAGTTACTTTCTTGTGCCTTGTCTGGAGAACTTCATAGGTGTTGCTTTTCTTGCAACAAAACCCAGATTTGGATATTTCAATCAAATACTTGTCACATTTAATTACTTAGAATTCTCATACTTGTTTTGGAATGTTCAATTCATTTTTGACCGATGAAAAATGAACAGTTTGCACAAATAGCAACTTGTGTTCAGAGTCGACAGTCTGCCTGACACACTAACCACACTTGACAGAATGTCAAGTAATTGGTGTATCTTGCTTGAGTTTAGTCATCTGAAATTGTTAAAGGGAGGAATCCTACTGTATATGACACTTTTCTTTCTAAATTGGGCACTGTGCACATATGTTTCTGAAAGTGTGGTAAATGTCATTAATTTACCAAAATGGTGGAACTTCAACTGTTTTCTTCCAAGTAAAATTTGGCATCATTTATTGAAGCTGCTGCTCAATAAACTGTTGACATAAACCGATAGATGACACTGAAAATCTCACCAGGCAATCTAGAGCTTCAGTTACTGGATGTTGTAGGTATGACTGCCCAAGTAGCCTGGCAGAGTTCAGTGAAGAGAGGCAGGGTAATGCCCAGGAAGTACATTGAGGAAAGAGTATTCTGTGAGTCATCCATTCTCTCATTCATCTATTCATTCTTCAAGTTTTTGTTGAGTGCCTATTATGCACATAGTTTATATAGCTCTTTTGTGGATGGGATAGAAAATATGAACAAATTTATACAATAAGCGTGGGTTAAGCAATATAGTTTTTTAAAGACTTCTAGCTCTTTCAGGCAGTTACCACAGATGCTAGTGCCAATAAGTTAATTTTAAACATTTCATTTAATGATTTTTGAGTCCTCTTTGGACTATAAACTCAAATTCAATGTATTTATTCACAATTATTTATTCTTTTTTTTTTAATTGGGGGAAAACTACAAAGCATTTACAGTACAATGTTTACAGTCACAATTTGTAGTGAGCTGACTTCCCAAAATATATTACCACTCAAGTTGACTTATCTTGTTACATTCAAAAATCTACTCTGTCAAAGTAGTCCAGAG